>JAULBP010157576.1:0-15190 GCA_032355345.1 Lepetodrilus pustulosus | reverse complement strand
ACACACACACACACACACACACACACACACACACACACACACACACACACACACACACACTCAAGTAATTATATATACAAAATATTTATCGCCTTCTAGTTAACGTTTTCATGCTTATCAAGCATTCATCAGACTTATAATGGAAAAACAGTTAATATATATAACACACACACACACACACATGGAGGAAACCACGTTTAGCTCTATCTTCACAACAGAGAATTGTCTACAACTTAATATTATTGAGTACTGGTGAGATTCTATGTATGACATGGCAATTGAACAATTGCTTTTCCCAATAACGTGAGCCAATAGCATGAGTACCCTGTTCAATAATTTCTCTGAATACGTACTACAAAACTCGCCACTTACACGTACAGATATAAGCCCCAACAGTGACAAATCTCGCATTAAAATTCGAAAAGTATTTCACTCGACAATTGTTGATAATTATAGTATCTTCTAAGCAAGAGTGCCACCCTTGGTTTCAATCAAACGAGGCATATAAACAAAACCCTTTAGAGCGACATTCACTTGCCTTGGGGCTCTATTCAGTTGTCGCTTCGAGTGCGTGGAGAGGGTTTTATAAAATCGGACCCCAAAGAAACTTTCATGAAACGAATTTCGCTCCTCTAATGGGCCTTGTTGATATATAATAGCTCTTGAACTGAATTCGGTGGTATCCGATGCGATGTGTATACGAGAGCCAGCTTTCAATGTCGGCGGTGCAGAGTGGTACGGGGGATGAGAGTAATAATAGAAATGGTACCGAAATACCCCGGTTTCACCCTCAATGTACCTTACTGTTTTTGTACAGCCACATTGGCGTTCATTGACGCATTGTATGCTACAAGAAAAAATATCTAAATTGTGTTTCAGGGTGTTGTGGTAGAACTGTAATAGGTAATATGTTGGGACGAAGGCAGAAAAACGGGGTTTAGTATCCTAGTTTGAACTTTGCCATGCACAGGTGCGAATACTAAGCTCGCACGTGAATATATACAAAGACCCAATAAGCAAAGGTGGTGGTTGCAAGTGAAATTCATTAAACCAACCATTCACTCATCACACGCCGAAAAATTGGAAACGCTTTCAAATCGTGATTGTTTTCATTACTGATATATAAAATATCCATTTTGACAGTTTGTATAGTAATCGTCAAAGGAAAATATCAACTACAATGCATTGCTATGTGAAGTGAACATATGCTTGTGATTTGCTTTGCATGTTATTCTCCGTATTGTTACTTAGGGAAAGATATATTAAATCACTAAAGTCCAAGTAAATATTATTTTAACATTGCACTCCGGAGACCCCGACAAGTCATCAGATTTCACCTTATATCAATGTTTTCTGTAATATAGACTGTTTGCCTTCATCGACGAAAGTCTAAACATTGATAGTGAATGATGATACACAAGCCAACTCTTTTTCATGGTAATCTGTTAGAGATCATAATAATACATGCACAGAATACTCATATACCATGCCAAGAATCACATTCATATTACTTTTTTTTAATGTATTTCGAGTCATTTAATTAATACATAAAATTAATAGAACAAACAATGTATACATCAAGTTGTTTTAAAACTTGTAAATAAAGTAAATACATATCAAAGTATATAGCTAATTAAAGTAAATACTTAATAAACTAATAAATACGAGATATAAAATAATAAATATAAATTGATGATACCGTGGAAAATAACAAGTAAATACATGTATGAATGCACGAATAAATAAATACGTAGATCGAAATAAATAAATACATAAAATAAATGAAAGTAAAATAAATTCAAAACTTAATTAATTAATTAGTACATAATTATTTCTGGATAAATATTCTAAGTGATAATAGACATTAATGTGGAATCACTATTTTATTTGTTTGTCGATCAAATCAAGGAAGTGATATATAAATTGTATACGTGCAATTTTGCTTGATCATTTTGAAGAGCCTTCACATCATGCGCCAGTAAAACTGTGACTAACGTCATGAACATGCACAACCAATTATCAAGTTTTCGTGTTACTTTCCTGCCTGTCTACGCCTTGTATCTGTTATAGACCATTGTCATGCCTATTTAATTTTCATAGTGTTTGACAATGCCATTCTTAAAAACCTAACGTCCTGTCGATTTCCTTATTCATTAACCGGATGGTTGTCAATTTTGGTCACATGGCACGAGGATGTACATCTCAGAAAGACTATCGGCTTATTAAGCCTGGGCGTGCCGCCAGTTAAGTACGTAGGACGTGTTGATGTTTGTTCCGCTTTTTTTTGAGAGCATTCAAGGGTCGCACAGATGATTTAAATTGGAAAGAAAAGGGAAATTGGATGTAAACCCCGATTATTTTCTCGTAGCATTGTGACAGCGGAGATGTCTGCGTCTATTTCTTAATTAGACTGCAGGTAGAAATCCGTGCAGGTAATTGACGCGGGGTGTCATTGTCTTCTGACCCCTGTGTCCGCGTCTTTCATTATAATGAAGCTCACAAATTGCTTCCGAATATTCCGCACGGTCCCCGTTTGAAACTGGGATTTCTAGTTCTGTATATATAGAAAACATAGGCCTACAGTAGTTTGTGTCCGCAGGGGCAAGAATAGGGTTATTTCCTTGATGAATTGAACACCTGCATACGGAAATTTTCGCTATTTGAAGATGGGACTAGGGTTGCACGTCTAAAGACGGGACGTAGTAGATTTCTTATAACGACACCACCGGTATCGGAATCTTAAAACTTCAGTTTCACGTAGATGTCATTACAGCAAAACAAGTTAAGTGTCCTGTTACGTGTCAGGGGCCAGGAGACGTGTGGATGCCCAAAGTTACACCAGGACATCCGAGGTGAACGTGTCCTGCCAGAATCCTCAGGATCCTGGAACAGGACACCCATGCACCTTCTTTTGCCGTGCATGTAGGCGAGATCACCCACAACTAACGTCACGAATAGTAATGACAATCTCCATACCTACCCATCTATCTATCCGTCTATACACAGATCCACCACTAAACACGACTATTTAAGCTTGTATTCGCACGTAACTAGTCTTCTCGCAATATAAATGTATAACTCTAAAGGTCTATGCGAGCAAACATAGGATTAAAATTGGATCGATCTCGCATTTTGGTACTAGACATGACTGTGTCAAACCTCATTACACTTAATTTCGTATTTATATGACTGGCAGCATTCGATATCATTAAATGTCTTGTAACAGACTGTTAGCGAAGCAATTAGTCAAAACCCATTCCATCATATTATTTGATATAGATCACAAAGGACGACTATCTTTACTCAGACAAGAACAAACACAATTAGTCGTCTAAGTGATATCTGTATTAAATACTCGCTGAAAGCAACAGTGGCAATAATCTTCGAATCCATGGTTTTGTCACATTTCGGAATTACAAGTACCTCGACGCCCTGCTAATGAAGGGGCCAATTCCTACGAAGTAATTTGATTTTGACCATACCACACAAAGAGTGAACAGTCTACAAAGGTTCCGCCGGTCTATATAGGTCTCGTGGAAATATACATAAGTGTATGCTTTTACCACATACGTGAGTCGATGCCAGTCTCTATATTCAAGCATGAAGCACGCCTGTTGGATCGCGCTGACAAACCATCAATTTCCGACGGATCATAACCTTCATTAGGGCAACGGGTGCATGCCTCGCGTATGAATACCATCTTTTAGAGTTATCCCCCTTTGTGGTATATCCTCTGACCCATCTCGTCCGTGGGTATTCATTGACGTTGTTATTCGAGCTGAATATCGTATATTCTCAGAGACGGTTCGGTTGGACGGCTTTGTTGAAAAGTTCGATCCGTTCTGAGTCGTGACAAGTTTTCTACCGGTGATACGCTTTTCAACGTGACTAGAAACAATAGGGACGAGATATCCATAAGCTCTTTCGCTTCTCGACTGCTCACTTCAAAGACCGCTGTCTCTTGTCGGCCATTATCTAGTCGTAAATACATCGGAAATCAACGATAGTGACATGACCGACATTGAGTGACATAGGTTTACTAATGAATGGCGGGTCTTGGGTTGGTACCGTGTGATTGTTGACGTCGACATTATTAAATAGTGTGTTGCTACTCAATGTGTGAGTTAAAATGCTGCTGGCTGTCGGGCTAACTAATGCTATCTGAAAGACAAGATGAACAACTGGTGTAAGGCGTATGCCTTTTCCTTTTCCACACATGTGCCCCAACTGCCTCATAATAATAATTCTAACTAAGTCTATTTTGTCAACGATTCTAAAGACTCGTTTCTTTTCAGAATCAGCTCTCCAAACGGACTAAACTTTATTACATTAATTACTACATATATAATTTAGAAGATTCCATATTTGAATAGTAATACCTGGTAATATTCGTCCACCGGAAAACATTGTAAATTATTTTAACCAATGAAAATACGCTATATCTATACATTTCTAACTGTGCAAGGGAAACCGGAATTTCGTAAATTTGGTTTAAAGTATGTTTATGCGCAGCTTTACATATGCCCAATTCAGAGATAGTTATAATACGTTGTATCTGTACCGAATCTTACTGATAAACAGTCTATGCAGATAACGATAAAGACGATACAACTAAAATATATTTCTATAATGAGAAGAATAGCAATTAATTACGTAAATCAACTTTAAATTCTTCAAATTCGTCCACGTTACATGCCACGATCGTTACCCTTAACAAAACAATGCATTTCAGTTACCAGTGACAAATCCACACGATTTATGATTAACTAGGATGTCAAATGTTTTGTTCGTTTCCCAAACACTCGTATTCCTCTATTACTGAAAGTGCAACAAATGTCCACTCAAGTCTTGCCATAATGCACAGAATGTCATCGCAGCGACCGGGTGTGCATACTAATCAGATCACCCACCCTTCCATCACGTGTCGCGCCACCCCCGGGCAGCTGGGTCAGGGGGGTGTCTTTTATTCCTCTCCACAACTTTGTCCCCACCTCCCTTTAGTCGTCCACCTGCACACGGAGTTACAATGACCCCGGCACTTAAACGAGGAAGTGTCCACTCTAATTCTCGTCCCAAGCAATCCTGGCTAAGAAAGAAGCTCTCGAGTGCGTTCGGGTGATTTCTCACGGACAAAGTCCGGTCGTAATAGCCATATTTCAGTGGTCACTCACGTGGAAGAGTCTATGGGTTGACACTTAAAGAGGGCAGTTGAGAGGGCACTTCTATTGCGGTCGTAGACGTAACACCAATATGTCGTGAAGCATCTTCATTCAACGAGAGGGTTTGATACCTCGTGAGAACAAACTGACACAAACATTCGTGGATGTTTTCCCAAGCTTGGTTTGTTGCTTGTCTTAGATTGGATTCTATAAAGAAACATGTTTGATAACTGCATCAATCCTGATTTTTTCAAGTCAGCAGCTAATAGCTGGATACTAATTAGGTATAGGTATGGCAAAATAAACACACTATAACGTAGCATATCCTCGACATACTTATTAAGTTTATAATGGCATTAATAAAGTAACGATATATCTATTGGTGTATTCATATCAACTACCCCGCTCTACTATAGTATTACTATACTAGTATTTGAGTATACCACATGATATACACGATGGAGAGCATGCTCATAAAGCAGCATTATTGCCTAGGTCAATGGATAAGTGTACACCATTTTACTTCTCAACTCCCTGAAGTGTAAGCAATCCAGGGGACATTATCCGCGTAATTCACGGTACGATTTCACTTGTAATACGATTTCACTTGTAATATGTTTTGTGTTGTTTTGTTGTTATTGCTTACTTTTGCTTGTTAAACATATGCTTTTATTTTCGTCTTTGATCTCTTTCGTTTGTTAAATGCTTTTTGGGTTGTTTATTTTTGTTTGTTCTACATAGGTACCAGGGGCCGTATTCTCGAAACTTCTTAACTTGCGAACTTCTTAGTCAGAAAAGATCTCTTCACAAATTAACATTAGAAGAATTTGGCAAATTCTTAGTACTTGCGAAGTTTCGAGAATACAGGTCCTGGCAGCTGTTTACTACTGGAGCATGAACACGATTTGCACTTGCTAACACTGTCAGTATCTGTGCCACATTCCTCCATATGCCAGGTGGAGAGTGCGGGTGTCATATGATGATTCAGACAGGTAACACAAAACACCTACAGCAGGAGATCCCACTCCAGCTAATAAGAACGGCCCATTGATACGTGTATCAGAATATACCTGGCAATCACACGAGCATAAAGGACCCTACTAGCGCCGTGGTACAAGCTCGCACCATCAGCGTTAGGGAAAGTCGTGCGAGGGTGAAGTGGGGAGAGGGGGGCATCTACCAAGTAGGCTTTAGGCATTGATGGTGGGTGACAATGAAGGTGTGATGTTGAGGATGATGTAGGTACTTATGGTACATGCTGTTCCTATCAATCCGGCTTGTATCCGGTTTGTATTTCGAGTGATGCTTATTTTGATAGAGCATGTTAGTTAAAGGTGATGGATTTATGGTGTTATTTGAATAATGCATCGTTATTGTAATCTTACAGAACCGTACATGTATGTGCGGCAAATATATATTTACCGAAACAAATAAAAGATACATGCCTACGATAGAGAGGGATATGTGTACGTCTTCGTCATATGGAAAGAGACTGGCGATTGCTATTTTCCTAATAGAACGAAACACCCTTCACAAAAACGATATTATAAAACCTTTAGTTTGGAATTTAAAAGAGCCCGGTATGTACCCACGAACGATAGTATGGTTACCATTTCACAAATACCCAACTAATGAACCACTTAACAAACATCATCATGCCAGACTAGGGATTCCTATGTTTACCCATTACCGGTCATATTAGATAGCACCACAACGTCAGAGCTTGTGCTAAAGTGGATGTTAGCCTCATTTACGGATGAAAAATGCTCTACAACATTCTTTTCGTGTGCTGGAAAAGAAATGGTATTTTCACAAGAGTCATTGGCCGAAGGAACAGAATTCTCAACATAGCCGTTTTGTCCAAGTCAGATTCTCTTGTCAATTTTTCTACTTTGCGAACCCACGTTGAATTGATCAATTGAGAGCACAAAAGAAAAGATTACGGCGATGAAACTCCCCTTTTGACTTTCCCGGCAGGGATTTGTTCCTTTGGTGTTATTATGTAAGGTAGATTTGGTCCTGCAGCGGATATTTTTCGTGAATGCCATAAAGACAAACGGGCAAAGAATGGCGCCCTGTTACACCCCGAGTTACGTATACGAGTCTTCAGCAAACTTTGCCAAGTTGGCTTCAAGACATGTACACAATTCCTCAATGGCTTTGCCTTCGCTACTGACATTGCTTTGGGTAATCAATGTATGCACTTCTTTGTGATCAACCGTCAAGAGTAACCTTTGGTTGCTGATTGAGTAAGTGTGAATCTCGATTGACTTCTCAAGGGCTGCAGCAAGGATTAGTACATATTTGACAGAAAGTTCTTGTTCAAGTCGATATTAGGCACAAAAAAAAAAGCAATTTTATAATAATAAGCAATTTTGGTAAAATACAATTTTGGTGATTCCATTAATAACTCATAAACCTCATTATATCAATAAAGCGCACTGGACAACATATAGTGTCATTCATGCTAATTGCACTAATTGTATGCTGTTAGTAAACTACAAATCGAAATACTCACCAGCCACGAAGTTATTATTTTATGTACTGTGTGGTATATTGCCGTATATCGGTATACACTTTTACACATATATTTTAACAATCAAAGTTGTCAAATGAAAAACAAAATTATCACAGATCAAATAAACCGCATTTATTAAATCACTTGCTAGGAATAATTATTTCACCCCTGAACCGAATTCGCGCTTGTCTAAATGACTGTCGGAATCCAGATGAAACAGGTGTATGTTTCATCCAGGTAACAAAATGTTCATCATTCATATACAAGCATAACGGACCAAATACAACTTGTCAATTGTCTTTCATACGCCTATCTGCACATTTTTACTGCTTGCTGTATACATCTGAGAAAATAACTAAGCATTCTCCTGGAAATTTAGATTTTTATATAATTACAATTAAACAATTTATATTACTTATATTTATGTTCAGCTGCAACACCAACACCACATACGAACGAGGATTTAATTGTATTAAATTGCTGTGAACAAGTTATGGAAGTTCATTTTAGGCTACTAGCATCGTAAGCATAATACAATATATAATTCGACTCACTTCCAAATTGCTTGTCTTTAGATGTATTTGTGTTATAATGTATCCATGTGCTGATCGTTACAATATCGGATGACAAAGATCGTACTTTTCCCAACTGTTTTATGAGATGCTACAATGATCTTCAAACAGTTGACATGGTATTCCTACATTGAATATATTTGCAAAGTATTGCACTCAAGGCGTGTCCGTCGTTGGTTCTCCAGTTTTGTAATACGTAGGCTGGTGTCTGAATATGTTGTTAAATAAATGCGAAATACGTATAACATGCGCTTTATACATCTATTGCATTATGATATATATGTCGTTTTCGTACAGTTTTCTTATGATAGTCATTTTACTGCCGCTTTTAATATTCACACGCCGAATGTGAAATCAGTTTAGCTAGGATTTGTTAATGTTGATTCGTTAGGTGTTTCCAAACCGAAAGTAGATAATATAGCTTTTCTAGAATACACAGAATTTAATAAACTTGTTGTTAAAAATGATATTATGCGCAACAAAGCCCCGCACAATATCAATCTTCCCAACTCGTTTAATAAATTCAGTAATAAAAGGCCATGGACTACTCAAATTAGATCCTGTCTCTATCCTATCCATACATTTTATATATGTATTGCTTTTTCAAAATTTTCCTTTGATTTTGAAGAGTAAATTGATTATGATTTTTGCAGAAATCGTTAACTTTACACGAATGACAATGCTCATTAGTTGGAATAGTACGATACTTTAACTACTGTAAATCTCCAAAGACATGGCGGGAAAAAAATATAGTCCGCAATTCTATAGACAGGGGCGGTATCCTATAAACAGCTTACGACTTAAGTCCGCAAAACGCTAACTTTGCGACACATTTTGACAAAGTTTTCTATGTTTGTTTGGTCTGAAGTTTTAGACATTGATTCAATAAAGTTTGGCAAAGCCAAATACAGAAAACTTGGTCAAAATAGGTTGATAACTAAGGTTTTAGTTGCTGACTTAAGTCAAGCAAAAACTTAAGTTGTTTATAGGATACCGCCCCTGGGAAAGATAAGTTCTGCGCAAGACAACTCCAGTTCAAGAGGTAAATACGTGATTTCGGATTTGTTCTCATGGGTGACTTCATCAGGGCATTGCTCAATGCGTACGTGATGTCACTAATCCCAATTACGAATTCAGTTGACAGAGGTTTATAAAAGCTTTAAAAATCAGGTTGACATGTTGACCAAATGCCCAGAAAGGTTTTGGCGGGGAACGTAGTCTAGTGATCAATGGAGGAATACGTGCGCGGCTCCAGAACTGAAAGCTGGGCTTGGAGGTTTCACACGGGCGCAGCATCTTGATGATTCTAGCACGGTCATTTATCTCGTGTCTTGATCTCGCCGAAAAATGTCGTACCTTGCACGGTATTGCTAGAAAGCAGACGACTTCCGGTCGAGCAGATGCATACGCGGGACGATACTTATGAATAAGCTCTTCTGGTAAGAAGGTTCGAATGTCCAAGATGCTCGTGGATTCTCGCGAGGTGTCGTGAGGCCGACTGCTAGTGGCGACCCCTAGTGTTGTAGAGCATGTTAACATTATCCTAAGTCACACACAAATTCACGGCCCGTGTTTTGTGCGGCTACCACGCCGGATACATCAGCAACTTGGCAAACACAGATTCATTTTGCAAACAAGCCTTTCTTTCAGCATTCCCTGCCATCCATGCCTTCCATTGACATTAGGTCACAACTCGAGATGGGTCACAATACGCTGCTAATCAGGTCCACTGCGACGGGTCAAAGGTTAGCCGTCTTACGAGGCTCGAGCTGCGGCTAGTCCAACTAATGAATAGGCGTATGTAAAATCCCCTGACCCTCCGGTAACCCGAGTACCTTGTTAAATAATAGATACTTCCCACGGTAAAAGTCAAAGTTAAATGCAAAACATTAATTGCAGGAACTTGAATGTTTGCTATATGTCATGACCCCTCAAAAAGTGTTGTATGGGCATTTTCTTACCGGACACCGGGGTCGTTGTCTTCTGGCAGTTCATCGTTGTACGAAAATGTTGGTTAATTATGGCCACACGGAACAATTGTGTATGTAGTAGGAAAGTAACCCCACCACATACTAATTGCACGCAGTCAACAGTATCCTGAGATGCCAATTAACTTAATTCCTGATGGTGATCAAGAAAGGAGTAAAACCTCAATGAATGGCACAGTGATAACGAATACATTGTTTCAAATTCGTTATTGATATCATCCTAGTTAAAATGAATGACAATACATATACTTAGAACAAATAAAATTCGTACTATTATTTTCTGAGTTTATTGCTATACCGAATGGAGTACTCTGCGTCAACGATATTGCGGAACAATATCGATTGATAATTGTTTTCTCCCCGATGTTTTGATAGAAAAGAAAAGATATAATCGTAATACAAATTCCTAATGTACGATCAATATACATTTAAATTGAGGTATTTCCATATCACCAGTATATTGTACGACGGAAACACATAACAGTATATCAAGTAACCGTACATATACGAAGGTCAGGAAACCGTATATTAAGGTACCGTTCAGGTTCGAATGCATGTACACCGTACCAGTATAGATGAATGGTGGCTGTTCTTCCAATGAGTAGCACAATTTGATTATTTCGAAGTATTTGTAGTTGGATCACTATGAATATGATTGACAATCAATGTACACTTCCAGGGACGTTCAGTACCTCATTCATAATACCAGTATTTTTATATGTCTATTAAAATATATCAGCATTGCATTAGTAATGCCTTATTAATATGAAATACGGTAGACTCAGAAACTCCAATATTCCATATGACAATATTTTAGTTTTGCTACAAGTAATGTGGGAGGTGATTTTGTAACTAGTAACAAATAAATACGACAGATCTGTTGACCAACTCTTCAGCTACAAAGTCATGCTTATTCCGTCAGATTATTAACTCACAATTTGTGCGTCGAAGTTTTTTCAAGGATCGGAATGCTTGCAATTGTTATCCACTTTTAACATGTACTATCTTTTATATTCATGCTAATTTCAGAAGCGCATTTTATTATGCCACCGCCTATTATACGCGCCATTTATACCTACATTCGCAGCATAGCACCACAATAGGATTGGCCTAGTCGCTTCAACATAGGATGTGAACATAGATAATGTAGAGTTGGCCAATCATTTCTTTTACACATAATTTATGAACTCGAGCTCTTAATTAACATTTCAACTATTTCGACAACACGAATCTATGGATTACTTCATTCACCATCTTTCTTAATAACAATGTATATATAAACAATATTGTTTGCTGTTTCTTGCGAAGGCTCGCTGCCATTGCCAATGGCGATGTCATCTGCTCAAACAGAAGCCCACACAGTGGTATCCTCGTCGATATTAACAATAGTGTCTGTTTCACTCTTTGTTTATAAATGTCCTGCTCATGAACATGACAAGTGAAACATACAAATAAACTTAGTCCCGTGACATGCGGGGGAGGAGGGCTGGTCAATATTGGATCATTAGCAGAGTCACGTGACCATTCGGGTCAGAAAGAGGGCAGGTGAATGACAGAATGGATTTATTTTTTATTTTTTTGTGGGGGTCTTTGTTCGATTTCACTAAAATGTACTGTTGACATAATATACTTTATTGCAATATGACGATGGATAGTCTTCGAATCTTTTGTTTTCTTATTAAAACTATCACCAATAAATCGATGATGCGATATTTGCATCCGATATCATTTTTTTCCATATCATCCATAACTTTACTAAAACATGGAATAAAACATTCCTTTTGTTTCTGTTTAAAATGCATGGTGCATCATGGCTATGATAATTGATGTTGAATTTGATATTATTGTGTTGCATATAATTGTTCGATAACCTGAAGACAATATTAGCCACCAAAATCAACGTGATATGTATTTTTTTGTGAAACCAATAATTAATAACATTGCCATGTTTAATAATATCAATTTATTGAACAAGTAAAGACATATCTTCAGTAATAGTGTACACTCACATACTCATGCTTTTGTAATTGAGAATATGAAATGGTTAAATGTTGTCATAAAATAATATAAAAAAGTATCGCATTTCTAAACATTAAATTAAAGTATCATCTATATAATCGTCAATTCAGCATAGTTATATATTAAACGAATCAACGTTTTCTAGACATTTAGAAAGTCACAAGGTCAGTGACTTCCGTTCAAAGAATTACTTGGGTCATCAGGCAACCTACTTTGATTATTTTCTAAGCACATACATTTAAATTAAGTTTACCGACCAAATTAGGAATAACTGTGAACAAGGGTGAAAAAAGGCCAATTTTAGGAGCAATTCAAGTATTTGTTAAGAGAGCTGATGAATCAACGTAGCTATGTGTTTAACTTCTGGCATATATATCATTACACCAAGGAGGTGGCGATTTCTGTTTGATCAATTTGCAATGTTGGCAATATATACATATACAGTAATACGGTCCTCTTACAAAATTGACTTACTTCATTCCAGTCAATATTGTAATAGCTGTCTGAACAAACGCCTTTACGGAAAACTTGATGTATTTAGCAGTCAATTGGTCATACGGAAACAACTCAAATATAACGATGATTGTTCTATACAGAATGCGCAATAGAAACTGTATTTGTTTCGTAAATCTTTCGAATTTGCTAATGCAATAAGATATATTTTTGCTATAGTATGTATGTTTACTCGACGAAATCGTATGGAGTGGTTTGTCAATTTGTCGTCAAATATTGTTCAAGCACTCTATTATCCAATATCTGCTAGGACGAACAATAAGTTGATGATTGTTTCAAACAAACTATCAAACATTCTAACAATTGGCAGAAAATAGCGCACCATAGATTAGTGTATTAGCCGTGAGGCGCGAGATCCACACAGTTGCTTTCTTAGAATATATTGAAATAAGTTGCTTGTCGCTTAGGCTGCATGCGTTAAGTTCGCCGCTTCAAGTAGTTTGTATTAAACATTTATTTTGTCATCGTACTACTGGTTACATTCTTGATGTTATTTGAACTACATTTCAGAAGTACAGCGTTTATTGACGCGCTAATGTTTCTTCACATGTATAAGCCAACAACGTAGACAATAAAATGATTGTTTAATTTCACTGTTGGTTAATGGTTGAAACAAACTTAATACCGCGGTCATTGTCTATCAGATTGACAGATTTACGTTATACACCCAGTATTGATTTATACATGCTTGCGTCTAAAAAAGATCCTTATGAACTAAAGCAACATTAATGTTAGTAAAATGATGTTATTTTAAAGCAATACTATTGCTTTTTGCGTAGCATATCCATAACGGTTAATGGATTATGGAATATGGTATCATCATAATTACAAAAAATAAATCCATAATGAACATGATGTATCCTAATACATTCTGAGATTATAAAAGCAATACGACATGCATAGATTAATTTCGTTGAATTGACCCTAAAGTTTAGTATACTAATCAACGTAATGGTTTGTTTGCTCTATGCACTATTAATGATACCGTATACGTTTAAATATGTGAACCAACGATGATCACAATCTTATAATCAATAAGGAAGTCATGTCTTTCATCGTTGACGAACATAAGCGATTGTTAATGTTTTTCATAATTATTCCAATAAAGTTATCTAGCACATATTAAAATATTGGTTAATCTCAATGCTTAGTTTTATTACTGATTATGTTGTTTATAAAGTAGTATGTTATGTACATGTATACATTTATTTATTAGTCATACTGCGTGGCTGTATAACTTTTAATTTGTCATAAACCTATTTCGACATCGTTTCTCATTTAAAAAAGTGCCGTAATACGCAAGGGATTTGATATATAAGCTTAGCATATCCATAACGGTTAATGCATATACATGTAGTTACCGATAAATGTGGAAAGTAGCATGAAATCTGCATTTTATGAAAGCACAATATTGCCACTTTTGTTAATTAACACGGACAAATATAAAATTATCTCCTTGTTATTTCGAGTATTTTTCGGTAATGATTTTTTTCTGTTACTAGCGTTTAGAACTGTGGACTTTCAATCGGCGTTTACAGCGCACGCATTCTTGCTAGTTGGGGGTGTCGGAACATTCTCAAGACCACTACATTTCCGTCTCGCCAGTTCGGCGGGAAGTGTCATATTCTGAACATAAACAAAAGGCGTGAATATATCGATGTATAGTGTCAATTTCTCTCCAGACCACCAGAGAACAGGCATGTCTTCTTGTTGAGTGAGCACACAGAGCTCTATCTTTCGTCTCGTGTTTTCTCGCGTGAAATCGATCAGCAATCTTGACATGGCAGCCTGTATAAACTACCAACATATTATTCGCAACGTTGTTTTGTAATCAAAGGGGACTAATGCTGGTTGAATTGATAAATGCGTGGTGTTTTGTTCGTTGAACGATACATGTTTTAAATCCTGGCTATTAATGACAGGTATTTTCATAAATGGAAGGCAATCGCTTGTCTGAAATGCATGCGGGTTAAAATTACAAATAATGTCCACTATTATATCAGACAATCTTATTGAGCTAATTAACTGATCATATATTTTGTAAATATGGTAAATGAATTGGTACCTCTACAATCATACAATTTCGATAATGGACAACGTTTGAGATATAAATATAAAGTGCATGCGTACTTTTGTTTCTGTACGTCAAGAACCATTCAATCGATCCCATTCTACATGATCTGCGTGGACTATTAATTGATAATGCTATCGCCTTTGTTATCGCCTTTTGGATCAGAAAATTATACTTGTCTACGAATCTATATGTAAACTTCTGAATTGCTGTATTCAAAGACGTTAGTTCAAGAATTTATCCGATAACATTAACATATTTGAAAACTTTATTTATATATATATATATATATATATATATATATATGTGTGTGTGTGTGTGTGTGTGTGTGTGTGTGTGTGTGTGTGTGT
>JAULBP010157465.1:0-15201 GCA_032355345.1 Lepetodrilus pustulosus | reverse complement strand
GCTGAGCGAGTTACTTTACTATAATGAAGGGTCAACTGTATTTGTGGACGAGGTCCAGTACTGACCAGCTGAGCGAGTTACTTTACTATAATGAAGGGTCAACTGTATTTGTGGACGAGGTCCAGTACTGACCAGCTGAGCGAGCATCGTCGGTCGCGGCCGGTATGGAGGGGGTGGAGAGAGACTTGGTCATGGTGGAATGTGGCACTCCCAGGTTGCTGGTGTACTCGTCCTCGCAGGAACACACTCCCTGAGTGGCAGCCACGGTGTACGGCCGCGAGCTGGACACAGGGGAGTCATCGGACTGGAACCCAGAAAACAGAGTCCATTGAAATACACACACGTAGTAAACCAATGATAAGCGTGGCCAACATGCTGAAATCAAATATATCATAGTTGACTATGTATGTTGGGTGTGCGGTGGTCATGGTGTTTGTGGTGTTCGTATTGTACCTGTTCTTGTGATGGTTCCTGTTGGAGGTCGGAGAGTGATCGGGCGGCCGATGAGTTTATTGGCTCACTCTGTGTCCGTGCGAATTCACCGGTGTGCATCTCTTGTCCTGAAACATGAAACAGACATGTAACAACAACTGAAACATGACACGCATGTACCAACAACTGAAACATGACACAGACATATACTAACAACTGAAACATGACGGTTACTCACTCAATTAGTCAATACTCAATAAGTCACAACTTCATTGACGGAACAGTTGGTCATCCTAGAATTGACATATTTCTTTTTATTATATTGCACATATGTGGTTGGAGATACTGTTATGTAGTTTTTGTGTATCCCACAGTTGTGTCGATTGGTTACTTTCCGAAATTTCATAATTCCATTTGTCAATCTCACCTATTATGACGTTACGTATTGAGTAACAATGGTGTACTACCAACAGTGCCACAGCACCAAGACCATGAACACAGGCACCCACACCACATGGACACATACAGGTGTTTCCACTGACCGCGCTGGACAGCAACAATAGTCAGCATAGTGACCCCAATAGTGACCCCAAACACAGGCTACCACAACAGTGTCACACCAGGAAGTCATTACACAAGGTCAAGGGTCGGGGATGCAGTGGCACTGACTCTGCCAAACACTCTGGACACACAGGTTATGTCAATATTGAACAATATGTTCCTGGATGAAAAGATTGTTGTCATACCAGGTCAGTAAAAGATTGTTGTCAGACCAGGTCAGTAAAAGATTGTTGTCATACCAGGTCAGTAAAAGATTGTTGTCATACCAGGTCAGTAAAAGATTGTTGTCAGACCAGGTCAGTAAAAGGTTCCAATTCAGTCAATTATATTTAGTCTATTTACAGGTTTGATGTGGCTTATTATGAAGAATGGTTATTACAATTGCAAAAATATTAATTCAAAATTCATCATTTCTCATTCGATTTTTTCCTGATAGCATCATATATTCCCTACTATTCTCCTACAAGATATAAATAGTATCACATATATTGTCTGCTATTTTGCTGTTAGATGTTTTTCTGCTTCTACATACTCTGCTAGAGCCTAGACACTCTGCTAGATGCTCTGCTGCTAGACACCCTTCTATTCTGCTGCTAGATATTTTACTAGATATTCTGCTAGATACTCTTCTAAATACTATGCTGTTCTGCTGCTAGATACTCTGCTAGATTCTCTGCTAAATACTCTGCTATATGTTATGTTAAATACTCTGCAAGATCCTCTGCTAGATATTATGTTAGATACTATGCTAGACACTCTGCTAGATACTCTGCTAGACACTCTGCTAGATACTCTGCTAGACACTCTACTAGACGCTCTGCTAGACACTCTGCTAGATACATTGCTAGACGCTCTGCTAGACACTCTGCTAGATACTCTGCTAGACACTCTGCTAGACACTCTGCTAGACACTCTGCTAACCGTTTGGACGAGATCCGGTGGCAAGGACTGGCAGACTTCTATCCTCTGTGTAGTGACTGGCGCGGGGAGGTCCGGCTCCTTGACCTCGCCCGTGTAGCGTGGGATTGCCCGCGTTGTCCCGCGCGTCCTGGAAATCCTCTTCGGAGTCATCGGCACCGTCCAGGCTGTTCAGACTCATACTGTAATAAGAGGAAGTAAGAATCAATTACTGCACGGATCACCCGTATCGACATTCTATAGACATCTGACAACAGTCATGATGTAGGAGAACTCGTGTCAGCTCACATAATTGGCCAATTAACATGCTTCTACAATATTCGTCTGCTAGATTGGACACGTGATGCAGCCTAGTATCATGTCTGTCCTACTACGGCTGAAATGCTTAATGATTATCCATAACGGCTGAGGTGCATAACTATCCACGATGGCAAAATGTATCATTTCCATCCACTGAGCTGGGTTGGTGATACACAGACACAAGACACCAGACACGTGTTGAACATTGGTATCATTGTGTTCTCAGGACATCACACATGTACATCTAGATTTATACTAAATGCCAATGACAAATTACAATATTGGATTAATGTTGCTATAGGATTACTCAGGTCGTCACATTACAGGTAACGCAGGATTACGTGCCCTACCCACGAACAAAATACATGCAATTTAAAAAAGGATCAATACAGTTTCAAATTAGAGTTTTCTGTCACTTCAACAAGGATATGGTGTATGATTTCAATGACAATGATGCAGCCGATGTTCAAACATTGTTGCTCTCACACGGTTCTCACATTCTCATCTGTTTCATATTATCGTTAATGTCACTAAGAGGTATTAATTGTTTGACATTTCAATTCCACCTGTTTGACAATTTCTTGACATATTTGTTTTGGGGATGCTATGACATGGGATGGAGACAATGGAGTTACAGTGGACCCAGAGTGGACCCAGAGAGGACCTGCAATAGATACCGGACCGCCATGGACCGTGTACAGACAGCACCATGAACATCCACTGTTTCAGTATTTGCACATAAGCTGTTACTAAGGAAGCTCTCCGGCTTATTGTGCTAATGTACACAGGATCATGACTAGATACATCAGTGTAAAAGTCACGGACAAATATATATACAGCGTGTTGTCTCACAAGCAAATGCTAACTTTCACAGTAATTGGCCATTAGACCCAGTCCATTCAGACTGACGGTGAAAGGTCTATGTCAGACGATATGTCAGCCAGTGGAGATGCACTGCTACCTCTGAGATGCGAGTTCTCGGCTATCTTACTGAATCAATGTAAACCTGTTTGATTTGTCACCATTCCCTGGATGGTTAGCTTGAAGATATTTTAGCAATGTAATCATTACAGAATGGAGAATATAGTTAAAAGTGTACATTTACAATAAATCTATGACATCTGGTTAAATTTAACAAAAGGATGATTTTAACAAAAGGATCTTAAATCCGGGCATGAATTGAGGCTTCATGTTATAGTAAAAGCAGAGCTAACACCCTGATTTATACCAGGACTACAGTATCACCAGATTGTGAAATGTGCCCAAATATCTAGTAAGATGTACACATAGACATGACATAGACGTTACCTTTTTCCTGTCATAGCAAGCATCCGAGCTCGAGTTGTCACCTCTCGTGGGCTGCGGGCAGAGTTCATCGTTCCATCGTTGCACCAACTTCGACGTCGGATTTCTCCGTCGCCATCGACGTGGTCGTCCACGCTGTCCAGCTGGTCATCCTGGTCATCCTGGTCATACTGCCGCATGTACGTGGCGGTCTCTAGCAGGTCGGTGGAGCTGTCCACGGTCACTCCGTTCACGCAGATCCGGATCCCGTTGTCAGGGTCCGACGACACGGAATGCTGGCGAAATGGATCAGTGGGAAATGCTGGAAGAAGTTGGGGTTCCGCTGGGAGGCGATTGGATTCTTCCTCCTCTGGGCCCAGGTCCAGCATAGACTTGTGGTGATCTACAACAGACACAGACAGTCATACACTGTGTACAGTAACAGTCGTACACCACGTACAGCAACACAACACAGCATAGACTTATGGTGATCTACAACAGACACGGACAGTCGTACACCCCGTACAGCAACAGCCGTACACCACGTACAGCTACACAACATAGCATTGACTTGTGGTGATCTACAACTGACATGGACAGTCATACACTGCGTACAGCAACAGTCGTACACGATGTACAGCAACACAACACAGCATAGACTTGTGGTGATCTACAACAGACACAGACAGTCGTACACCGCGTACAGCAAGTCGTACACCACGTATAGTAACACAACACAGCATAGACTTGTGGTGATCTACAACAGACACGGACAGTCGTACACCACGTACAGCAACAGTCATACACTACGTACAGCAACACAACACAGCATAGACTTGTGGTGATCTACAACAGACACAGACAGTCGTACACCGCATATAGCACGTGGGTCTGTCTCTAGCATGGTAGTCATACTCCCTATACCTCCTACCTCTGTCCTAGTCCCCATACACGACACAATACCTCCTACCTCTGTCCTAGTCCCCATACACGACACAATACCTCCTATCTCAGTCATACATTGGTCCTCGACCCCATACATGACAGAGTAGCTCTTACCTCTGTCATAGTCCTCATACCAAACACAATACCTCCTATCTCAGTCACACGTTGGTCCTCGACCCCATACATGACAGAGTAGCTCCCACCTCGGTTAAATACCTCATACACAGAGTGAGTGATTATGGAGTTTAACATTGCTGCGGGAATCTTGCACCCATTTGCGATGGTTAAACAAGTATGAATTAAAACTGAAGCATGAAAAACATGCAAAAAAAATGTGTATAAAGAATTCTGCATACACAACAGAGTAGCTCCCTCCCTCCTGTCCTCGCACTCCTCTCCTCCTGTACTTACAGGAACACGGTCACATGTCATATACAATGGTACACAGTTCATCATAACATAACAACAGCAATCCACAAGAGGATCAATCCTATGTGTTATAGTCTACAAACACACTCAGAAATGGTCAGTCCAGACAAAAGTGGTCAGTCCTGACAGAAGTGGTTGGTCCCGACAGAAATTGTCAGTTCCAACACAAGTGGTCGGTCAGTCCCGACATAAGTGGCCAGACAGAAGTGGTCAGTCCTGACAGAAGTGGTCGGTCAGTCCCGACAGAAGTGTGGTCCAGCCACTGTCCAGACAAAGCGGACACTACACCACATCGCTCTGCCTGGCGGTGTGCACCAGTACAACAGTCCGCAAAGCCAATGTTATTCAAGTGGGAGGATTGTTTAATCAATTCTACAAACACATTTTCCGGAAATCTTTAACAAGGGTTTCTGAGAGAAAATCTTTCATGATAAGAACTGGCAATATATGCATGTGTACATGTCATCTTACCATCCATGGAGGATTCTAGTACTCAATGAAAAAAGAATCTTATTAATTTCCTGCCATTCATCTGCCATATTTCATAACTATGGTGGAATATTGCCAAACTATAATCTAGACATACACAATCACAAACATTGCCAAGCACACACAAAGATGTGCAATGTTAGAGAAAACTCAAATTTTCATGACACTATTATAGGTTTTGCATTAAATTTCCACTAATTTCAAAGATTCAGTCAGTTCAATTCCTCATATAATAGGTAAGATACTACTTTCCTAGTTACTGTCAACATCTATCACGTCACTGTGCAGTGTTACTCACATAAAAGTCTTCTGGCCAGTAGTATCATGCTATTACAATCGCCAATATTGAATTTCATCAATGCAATTACAACTGATTTAGTGAAATCGCGTGCGTCTTCAGACTGATGGTTTAAACCACAGACAGCCGAGCATTGCTGGATCTGTTCATATGGAATTAGCCCATTTCCAATTCATTGTCTAACCCATATATTCTAATCTAACATTACCCAGGGCTGTTTCCTTTAACCCTCTCCATGCTGGAGGCAACCAGAGATGCCCTGAAGAGCCGTGTTTGTGTCTAATTCAGCAGGGAGAGGGTTAACAGACACGAGCAGGCACAGTAATAATTCCTTCGTGTTTGTGAATGAAATCAAGAACAGGTTATGGCCCTTGTAGAGTCTGGTATAATAGAAAATGTGTGCATAAGATTTCAAGGGCACCTGTGCTTGCCACCAGTGTGAGTTTAACCTTCACACTGCAAGTGACAACCACAGATGCAGCAGAGATTATAGACTATGATTAATTCAGCATGGAGATGAGCAGGATGCGTGTGCATACTCCACAGCGCTACCCGTATCCTCCACAGTGCTAAGCTCGTACTGTTCAGACAGCCGTAATGAAGGAGCATGTTGATACAGATACTAGGTGTCCATCAAATAATTCCTTATGCCCGCTGCCCAAGGTTGCCTGATAGATGAGCAACATATTTCTAGCAGTACTCAGTAAATATGAACTTTCAGCACCCTGACTTATGCAATAAGGAATAAAAAAAAAAATTAACTCAAGATTTTTCAAAAGACGTCACTGGGCCCCGAGATGTCAGCCAGAACATTTTAAGGTAATGAGGTATACATCGGAGTCTTCCTACAAACAGTAGAGACGGCTGGGCAATAAGAAATAGAACGTAGTCAGATGTAACGATCACATCGATTCCAATTAGTGCTTCAATAGCGAGAGTCCAAGACTTACCTCCTTCATCTATAGGAGAGAGCGGCGACCCTCGACCCTGGATGTCCAACGAAGGACAGGAAGTACTATAACGAGCTAGCGTGTCTCTTCTCAAATCCTGCAAGAAAACACCAGCAGTTAGTATAAATGTCTCAATAAAACAATTAATAAAAGCAGTCTAACCAAATTGTCAGGTCAGCTGAGTCTAAAGTTAGAAGGAGCGGCCTCAAGGTTTGTCAGATTTGGATAATCTATAGCAGGAGATTAACTGTCATTAGTTAATTGATGTTCAGAAATAGCAGGACCTGAACATGGAATAGTAAACTGACATAATTGCTGAGTGGCTGTCTACATTGCTCTGTCCAACCAGCAGATGTCCATATACAAATTGGTACTGAAAATTGGCAACTAGCAAATGAACAATTCTGAAGACAATTGTATCTAGATCAACAAATTGGTATTGGAACTTAAGTCTTGAAAATGGACTTTTTCAAGGTAATTGTGCCTAGAAATATAACTTAACTGTCTACAAGATTAACCTCTTCCTTATACAGATACCTCTGATTGAATTTACCAGGAACACTGTTATGTAACATGAAATTGCAGTCACTGGAATGGGTTCATACCAAACCTGACAGATAATTCTCACATAGTTTACACTCTTCCCCAGATGTATTTCTCACAGGAATTACCGTACTAAACAGTTCCACAGAAGCCTCTTAGAAGACAGATATATGATGCACAGACCAATAACTGTTGGTCATGAAAGCTTTGGCATGGGGTGCTGGCCTTGTGACCTTCACAACTCCTGTGCATGCCTGTTGTTAAGTGTTCTATCCTGTGTGTGCCTGTTGTTAAGTGTTCTATCCTGTGTGTGCCTGTTGTTAAGTGTTATATGCTGTGTGTGCCTGTTGTTAAGTGTTATATGCTGTGTGTGCCTGTTGTTAAGTGTTTCATCCTGTGCATGCCTGTTGTTAAGTGTGAAATGGTGACTTAGCCTGTTGTTAAGTGTCATATGCTGTGCTAGCCTGTTAAGTGTACTATGCTGTGCACTCCTGTTGTTAAGTGTTCTATTCTGTGTTAGCCTGTTGTTAAGTGTTCTATGCTGTACGCGCCTGTTGTTAAGTGTTCTATACTGTGCCTGTTGTTAAGTGTTCTATCCTGTGTGCACCTGTTGTTAAGTGTTCTATGTTGTGCACACCTGTTGTTAAGTGTTCTATGCCGTGCATGCCTGTTGTAAAGTGTTCTATGCTGTGCTAGCCTTTTGTTAAGTGTACTATGCTGTGCACACCTGTTGTTAAGTGTTCTATTCTGTGTTAGCCTGTTGTTAAGTGTTCTATGCTGTACGCACCTGTTGTTAAGTGTTATATACTGTGCCTGTTGTTTAGTGTTCTATCCTGTGTGCACCTGTTGTTAAGTGTGCTATGCTGTGCACACCTGTTGTTAAGTGTTCTATGCTGTCCTAGCCTGCTGTTAAGTGTCCTATGCTGTGCACGCCTGTTGTTAAGTGTTCTATGAAGACAGAAGGCAGGCAGACCTGGCAGACAGAGAGAGACAGGGAGACAGCCGTGCCAGTGATGTTGGAGAAACCCACATTTGTTGATGTTTAGACAGGACTTAGAAGTATGGCGTAGCAAAAGCTCCCAGCTATTGTGTTACAGACCCGTGCGAACACCTGACGAATGGCCTGCCTGTGCTCGCTTCTACAGTATAAGTAGTAAACAAGTCATATTACAGTTCTTATTATCAGTAATTAGTGCCTCGTATGCTGTGCACTAGTCATTAGCAACCCTGTGATTGCTGCATGTTTGTGAAAGATTCTATAAAGCGACTCGAAACCCCATTACAAAAAAATATATTTTTAAAATAGAGTTATTTGATCCTTTAGATCATGAGGCAAGAAATAGAAACTAGTGTATCATTAACTATGGGTTTTTTTGTGTTTGTTTTTCAACTTCCAACTTTTTCAACAATGTGAATAACGGTCCATGGATTTCGAACTCCAGTACGACTCCACAAACATCTGAGGAACTTGGTGGAAGGTGTTGACACCTCTGACCTCTGACCTGGCCTCTTGCCCAATACTTTCAGCCAGATTCTGTCTGCTTCCTACTTCCTGTCCAACATGGCAGTTACCGACTATTGGGGACTTGGCGAACATCGCACAAACACTCAGCTAGGTGCTACATACTCGGTGTGGCATTCCGCAGATGATCACATAGATCTCTTGATTAATTGATCCAATTATGAGGTATTTCCAGAAAGAAAATATTAAAGATAGTTCTATCATGCACACAGATCATGGGGCGAATTGCTTTAGTTTTTAAGGAAGTCTAGGAAGAAAAGTCAGAAATCAAATATATAGTTAGTGATTTTTCAAAATGGATACGTTATTGGAAGACATGTATTAGAGAAAACCATGTACAAGGACATGAGAACCTGATCTGAATCATTCATATACCAAGATATAAACCAGGATAATGTGGATCCCCATAGCATTCCTGCTGTTTAAGATATACCTAGACATTTCTTTGTTTGCTTTTTAGTTTGTATTTAGAGCCACTCTCAAGATTCTTTCCCATGCACATAGGATAACTTCTGTTTTGTTGATAACAATTCAGTCGAAGTACTTGTAGATCCAGAAGAACATGATGAGGTTTTCTGCAGAAAGCACTCCGTGTTTAATGTGTGGAGTGTGAGGGCAGTTGTTCAGGTGTAAGCCAAGGCTATGAGGTACTTTACCCTGGATAATCCTCCTGGTTGCCATACAGAGGGTGATGTACCTGGCCTTGCAACAGACGACTCGAGATCAAAGTAATACCGTCAACACAACAAACACTACATCTGTTGAGCTGGTATGTAGTCAAGCCAAGTTAAATCATGTACTCCTTGAAACCATCATGTCATCCGCTCAGTGGCAGCTTCATTAATTTGTAAACTTGCAAGTGATTTCAACCTTGCCAGACATCTTGTTTAAACGGAAAAAACAACATTCTCGGAGACTTTCCATTGAATGAAGTCAAACGTTGCGTGTAATGACTGCCAGTAACAACCCTTGATTCAGGCAGAGAACTGTCAGAATACCTCTATAAATACAGCCGCAGGTGCAGCATGCATGTAAACACATTGATAACCGGCGCTTACATCGGCTGAACACGGAAGCCTGTCACACAAGAGTGCAGCGTACGTGGAAAATACATAAAGAGCGTTCATAGAAATATGGAACAATTATCAGCCCACTAACACACTAGGCTGAACCAGACAACACCCTGCCAAACACTGGAAAAGTAAAGATATAGTCTGTCTTGATTTCCTCGCTTATTCTTGGCCTATTTCATACAGAACAGTTGTCACACAATGTCAAACTTGAAGGAATATCAGTGGTATTTAAAGAAAACAAAAAAATTAATATATGCGTATTAGCTTCTTTGCCTCAAATAAACTTTACTCGTTTCTGCTTGCATATCAACCACTAAAAGTTTTGGATCTATTTTAACATTGGACAACTAAAAATAAATGCAATCAGGATACGAAATCAAGATGGATTTAGTGGGCAGCTCTTGTTGGCCATATTCACGTACAAGGAGTGTGGACTTCTCTTATGCCAATACACCTGGTCAAGCTCCTGGATCACCCTGGACAGTTACTGCAACCATACCGGCAGTCCAGGAGAAAACAATACCAGAAAGCTTCCAGAGGTATGAAGCAGGCCTGGTATCGCCATCATCGACTGGCTGTTTACGCTGCAGAAAAGCCTTGTGATGATAACATCCTCCATTAGAAAGTTTATACAAGCGACTCGAAGAAGGCACATGCAGCTTGGGAGCGTGAATGAGTGAAATTATTGCTATTATCAAGGGAGACAACTGCAGCTGGAGATACTGGATTGAACTGTGGAGGGCGAGGCCCTGAGACAAATGATAATTTCCATGATTCCATAAACAAAACATGGTAAATTCTGGATATACCACACTGTTTGTATAAATCTGATATCGATAACATTCATTCTATACTAAAAGTGGCCAGAAGAAATCTTTAAACAAAAGATGAACTATACAAATTTATATTCTAATATGTCCAACTTATGAAGCACATCAGGTGGAGAAAATCTTGGTAAATATACTCTTACATCCATACCACCCACAGGCATACAGGCAATGCAAGCAGGTCATTGCACCTGTAATACAACTGCTGCAAACCATGAATAAAATATAAATAATTCTCATATTTTTGCTCTTATAAAGCTTTTATACTGTAGTAATATGTTAATGAGCAACAGCACAATTTATGTTTAGAATATTTCAAAATGGCGCTATCTGGGAAACCTTCACCATGTTGAAAACTAAAAATTCATTTTTCGTGTCCAGTTTCATGAACAATGAACAAATCATCTCTTTTATTCAAACATAAACAAATCGCTGATTAGCAGCACGTATACAGATGAAGATATGCTGGGTGTGGGCCTGATATCTGTGGATGTGTGCCTATCTTAATGACATCCAGCAGCTGATCCCGTCAAAGACCTGCCCGAGTCCTGACAGTTACACAAGCCCTGCACCTGGCAGAGGGCGATGTATCCACCTCACACAAAGGCCGTACATCTCGCCATCTGACTCTACTTCACCTCCGCACAATCAGACCTATCATGTCCCAGATGTCAAGGATTTACTCCAAGAGTCTTTCTTTTTTGTGGTTAAATTTGAGAGGTCTGTTCGGGTTAAATTTGAGAGGTCTGGTCGTTCTTGTCTTCGTTGATGACCTTCTTGACCTCTGTCTACAGTTCCACCTCTCCTGGAGCGACTCTGTCCAATTACCATCACTGAATAACATCACTGCTGCTACCATTGAAACTACCATCATGCTTTCTTTCTACTCTGATGACACCATTATTTCTCTCATGATCTGACCAGTAGTGTTCTAATGATAATTAACTGACCAGTAGTGTTCTAATGAACTGATCAGTAGTGTTCTAATGATAATTAACTGACCAGTAGTGTTCTATTGAACTGACCAGTAGTGTTCTAATGATAATTAACTGACCAGAAGTGTTCTAATGAACTGACCAGTAGTGTTCTAATGAACTGGACATTATTGTTCTAATTAACAGAAATATCGTCTCTTCACAACTAATGATGACAATGTAAGTAGAATGTATAATCAATTGAAATCTGGAGCTATCGATCCCTTCTTCTATGGAATCAGTCCTGTGCTAATACGACCTCTGGTTTTGATGACCACTTCTAGTATTAGTGACTACTTCTAGGTTTGGAATCTTTATCTACATACTGCACGAATAACATAACTGGTTGCTATACTGGTACCATACTCTTATGACAAGACAGGAGGTTATTACAGGTTCTCCCCAACCACAAAAACAGATCCCCACATCATTGTCAGTGTCTCTGGTGAAAACAGAAATGTAGAAAACTTCGACTCACAAATAGTAATACAAGACTGCAAACATTAGCCAAAAAAACGCCATGTATGTTTATTTTCCACAAAACATCGGTGCATTGTATGAACACAAATCCCTGGCAACTGTAACCAGCTAATTTTAGGTGGACTAAAATAAGCACAGCTGGAGGCTGGAGGCAGAGCCTCCTCTCACTCCACTACACGGGCTGACGGAACATCCGCGGACATAGACAACACTTTCTTACACAAAACTACCTTCAGCTTTAGGTACTGATGTCGCTGGACCTCTCTCTCCAAGGCTGTGCTAGTACTTTCCGTGGGAACATCAGATAAATACATCCGTGAAGTATGACACCAATACCATCATGGGTACATATTGAGTAGGCACACGCACAAGAAATACAAATTTCCATGATCAATTTCAATTTTCACCGACCAAAAATAACGAGCGATTGACTTCCATTATCATGCAGTGTCTCCTACAGAAGCATTATCCCATCACTTCAACATCCACGATGTGAAACTAGAGAATAAATCAATGAGCAGATGTCTGTCATCATTATATGAAAAATAATCAGCACATAATGTTAGTTGAATAAATCCAATACTGCTTGACACAGTTTAATCAGATATAAATCAAGATGAATCCTATCCCATCAACCAGCAAGCCTATGAACAAAATGACATGCAATGATATTAAAACTGCAAGACTTTCCCCAAAGACAGTTTTACCATACTTTTATCAAAATATAAAATGTCCATGACTTGTTATAAAATTCCCGACTTTTCTTCCGACCTATAAATTATTTTATTTTTCTTTATTTCTCTTTACTTTGTATCCCCTTGTATGTTGTACACCAGGGTACAGACTTTTCTTTATAAAGTCTGAGCTGTGTGATAATCCAGAGCAATGTTCGAATGTTCATGAAATCCCCGGAGATGAGCCATGACATCTATTAGGGCTGAACTAACCTTGGTAGTGTACAAGCAGAGACTTCTGCTCCAGTTATTCCTGTAGTTGGCTGCTTGTGTCTGTCAGGAACCCCGTCCTTCACAACACATCAGCTGTTTTCAATGGAGGACCGACTCCATTACAATGTAGTAATGAGCGGCTGCTATGTTATTGCGCTGCCAGACACTTTGTTTCAGCATATTTCTTTGAAGAGGGCAAGATGAGTTTTTGTTGTAAACAGAAATACTTTCTTCGGAACAATATTTCTTTCATAAAAACAGATGTCTCGTGAATGCTAATATGCATCTACTGTTGAGGTGTAATGACAAAATAACAAAATAGTTTAACATTTGTTTTACCTTGCAATGTTCTTTCTTCACTTTCATGGTAATATTTATTACTGTAAGCTATATCCTGAATGAATTTCAAGATATATTCAGTAAACAATGGACGAGCCACAATGAATAGTTTCTTAACCCTCTCCCTGCTGGATTATGCACAAACACATCTCTTTTTGGCATCTCCAGTTGCCTGCAGCAGGGAGAGAGTTAAAAGTGTACGTAGTAATATCAATGGGTCCAGATAGTTCTTGAAAACTTAAAAAATATGGAATAATTTGAAATAATAACATAAAAATATTATGCATTTCAAACAATTCATAAAAACCCAAACTGAAAAAACAAAAGTTTTAATGCTGGAATAATACATATGGAACTTTCAAAACAGTTTAACCTTGAATAATACTTCATATTTTCACTGCTGCAACCAATTACTGGCTTAGCAAGATAACCAGTGTTCAAATCTGAATCTACTTCAACTAGAATGTACTTTATCTTGACAAGCGACTTCACTAGACCAGCCTTAACAAGCCTCCAGCCACGGGGAGAGTCTGCAGTGTTGCTGAGAGCAGGGAACGATTAGCATCTTCATGATAGTGGATGGAGATAACGCAGACAGAAAACAGGCAGTTAGGCCACACAAAGGAGGGAAGGCTGTAGCATGTCCTGGGGATGAATATCTCTCTCTCTCTCTCTCTCTCTTTTTCCACATACTCTAGTCAGTTTTTAGTCTGTGTCTACAGGAGACTTATAGGTAGCCATGTAGGATATAGCAGTAGACCTGTGTGTGGGTATTGAGGTTAGTCTACCTGTACAGATAAACACCACACAGTAGACTGTCAATAGTCTCAGAGGATGAAAGTAAATTATTTTTAATAAATTCTACTGATGTATACTACTTGAATATGAAAGGAGCCTCTGAATTTCTTTAACCTCTAAATCTAGACTTGCTTTTGTCCAGAGGAGATATTTCGAATAGGAGAATTAGAGAACAGGGTCTGTGAAAGAGACTAACCACACAGTACAGCACACTCAGACGGGAGACACTACCAGACAGGAAGTAGCACTGGAGCAGTATGGCTATATAAACAACAGAGTGCCACACACTCGCATCCCCCATCTTAATGACACCAGCGTAAGTTTTCATAGAGATACATCAAATCTACGAGGCATTGCCATTATAGGAACGAATATTTCCTCTGTAAATAGAAAATGGAATCAGTTTCTTCTAGAATATCTCGACTATTTCAGAGGCTGAAAGGAGGTTAACTCTCAAACTGCACACAGAACATATAACTGTGGATAGCCTAACTATAGTCTAGCCTAACTACTACATGTGTGTATTGGCAGATATCAGTCTGTGAGTCTCTGTCTATACATGGGTGGGTCAATACCACCAGACAAGTCGGCAATCCTTCACCGGCCCAGGGGAATCTCTGACACACTACCAATTGTCCTGATGAGCCACTTGTAGCTCTCGTCTGTCTCTCTCTCTCTCTCTCTGTTCAACTCTTAGTCCGGACATGTTTTGACCAATGGTCTACTGGTACTTGGACCATGGGGGTGGCACGTCAACTGACCACCATGTTACACTGGCTACCTATCCAGTAATACTGGGCTAATCCAGCGTCCAGTGTGGTACTGTTGTCTCTCAACAGAAATACATAGGACATTCTACTCACGTACAATCAATGCTGTCCATCAAATAATCATGTTTATATAATACAGCAATGTTGTTCAGAACAGCTATTCCCGTCTGAACCTTCCCCGTACTTTGATGAGCAATTACGTCTCCACAAGGCCTTCTATTATATTCATCTCTCCCCGCCCACAACATTGATTCCAGTATAGCTAATGAATCGGCCTTAGATCCACTTGTGATGGCCGGCTCCAATCACACTCTCCACCCCC
>JAULBP010157354.1:0-15208 GCA_032355345.1 Lepetodrilus pustulosus | reverse complement strand
CAGAATATGTAATAACCCAGATAGTGACCATTTTTCCCTATGCAAGTATGATCTTGCCCCTTTAAGAAGATCCGTACGAGAGTGCTTATGGTCTCGTATAGTAGATAAGAGAGCTTCGAGATACCACACCCAGGATACCATAGCTCTCTATAAACAGTACATTAGCTATCGGCAACGGGTACCCTGAGACATAACTCTGCATATCTATATGTAGTAGGTACTAATATAATATTACTCCACTTGATCTCGTGTTCTGTAACTAGTCTATATATATGATGTATTGTATTACTATGCTCTTGTAACACCATGGGCGGTGAACACTTTATTTGACTTGACTTGATAACGTACAATTTACAGAGTGTGTCAGATAAAACACATCTAGTGTATTAGACATAGAGCTGATAATAACGGTTATACGGTTAGCTCTATCGAATAGGTCTTCAAGAGTGTGACGAAGAAATATTGAAGCGGCTGTATAATATTGCTTGATAGCTTGAATTTGCGGCATTGTTCAGCATTATATCCCTTACACACGTTGACCAAAGTTGGAAGTAAGAGTATCCTTTCACAAAGCTATTGTAGCCACTAATTAAGAGACCATGCACATAGCGTTCTCTTTGTAGTGCAATAGCTATCGGCAAAGAGCGCTGTGGTCTTTTACTGAATAAGAGATCTTCGTGAAAGGATACCCTGATGATTACATCCACACATCGCGAGAGGTCTAGAATGCCGCGGATTCACACAAGCCTTGCACTGACCGAGTTTCACATAACGTTACCATACTCAGCTTCCAGGCATTAGCGTATCGCAGGTTTGCCTCCTACAATAGTAGCGACCGTAAGTAGCATTGCTCTGTCCCTGTGACATACTCGCCTGACAGCGATAACACACCAGTCTGTGTTATACGCTGTCACAATACGAGGGGTTTCCAGTGCTCAACGTTATAAGCGCACGATATTCAATTTAGAAGATATCAATTAACGATTGATATCGTATAAATTCCAAACAGTAGACCATTATCTCCTAAATAGAAGTCAAGGTACCGTTTTCGCCAATCTATTTGGCACCGTTTTCGCCAATTCAATATCATGTGAATATTCCGTTTTCGTCAATAGTGTGCGCCGTTTTGGATGGTGCTGTTTTGGGCCCGCATCCACCATTGTATTTATTTAGTTTCCTTTCAATGCAGAACATTATTAGGGAACATATTAACATATTGAAAATCATTGGGACAGGCGAAACATGTAGCTTATTGCCCAATACCATTATGTAGACAAATAGAACATGCATGCTTTCATGTAAAATACATTTGGCCAGGGTTTGGTTGAAATTTTTAAAGCACTTCATATACTGTGGATAATATGTCTGGTATTCTAAAGATATGCCAGCTTTATATTTGCATAAGAAATAATTACAAATTGGATCCATTCGTCTGAGGTGTCTACCTTTAAAATTTAGACATTCGAGACGCTGGGAGAATTATTTTTTATTTCTGAGTTTATCGTTTATCGTTAATATGTACAATATCTAAATGACCCGCTTTTAAAGATAACTATGGTTGTAACTATTGCCGATGGTTGTCCACTCACATCTAGACGATTATTGTCCACACACTAGACGATGATTGTCCACACACTAGACGATGATTGTCCACACACTAGACACGCGTCTCATTTCTTCACACACACACACACACACACACACACACACACACACACACGCACACACGCACACACACACACAAGAACAACTCTCGTACTGGAGAATATATTTTCAATTTGTAGCTGCACATATGTCAATCCATTGGTTTTAAAGGCATACTATCATAGATGGCTGACCTAGATAATGGTCAAACGAATTTCCCTATGAAACTACTTAATTTGAGTTGTTATTTACTAGTGCACTTATTCTCAACCGCACGATAGTTACCACACATTTCATATTTTTTATGAATTTAGGTTATGAAACATTAGTTATCTTGTCTTTGATGTAGCGACTGATCTGTGAAACAATCGTTGTCGGTTCATATTTTAGTCGCATAATTTTGAGTTATGTCCCATTGCATTGATGTAATGAAGCAAAATAAAATACGACCACATTCAGGTTGTCAAAATACACTATCGTGGGTGATCAGTGGTATTGTGTCTAACATACAACGGTGGAAATGTTTTGGGAAGTACAAACACGACTTTATGTATGTCAAGTGAATGTAACTAGTCCAAAAACAACCATAAATATCTGTGATATTATGCCTTTAAATGAACGCAACAGGTAGTTCGAGAAAGTGCTTGATCCGAAAACATCCTCCAAAGGGTTGTGTGCATGTGTGCGCATATGCGTGTCTGCGTGTTCGTGCACCCTCCACTGCGGACTAATAATAAGGACAGCTTTTAGGGTTTATATTTTATTTCTGTATGGCAACGATATTTACACATTACAAATTGCTGCCGTGTATTCATACGCCTGATCAACAATTACAAACTATTATATCAAATAGATAAGTAACGTTCTCAACTTGCCGCGTCACTCACTTCCGGTGTGTTCTGCATCCGCACCCATCAAGCGGCTGTATCCGTGTTAGAACATCAGTAAATATAGGCTATGACGTCACATATACAATATCTCTGCTGTATTCATACGCTTATTATTATGATGAGGCGTCTTCAAGTATTACAATGCTGATGTGAAGTTATGTTAATATCACATTAGATTAGATATACCAGGACAGAATGCACTAAACATGCTAATATTGCATAGAAAAACAAAAACAGATGAAATGATGGTCTATTTACAGCCTCATTGCACATTTAACACATGCATATACGAAATAAACATCTGCGAACGACTTCTAGTCGACTGCCGCGAAAACAGGAAGTCGTTCTTTAATGGCGACCCTCCATCGGCCTTGACCTTCGTATGTGACCTCCCAGACTCATGTGGGAGATATGACGTTCAGAAGCAGTATATATCGAAAATTAAACGTAATCTACAAGTCATGAAAACATGTTCATTTTGTCAGGATCGCTTGATATATGTTGAATTACATGTTCCAATATACTAACCGGCTACTTTAATAGTTTATATATTCAAATCACTTCTCGTAAGGCTATATTATAACTAGCAATAATTTATGACCTCCAAAAGTTGCAATTAGCATAAACATGACAATTTGATTCAGTATTCAGTACAACCGAAAGTTTACTTTCGTTTTGCGAGGCCCCCCAGTGTGGCTGGGGTCATTCTCCTCTACCTTCACACAGAGCCGGGACCGCACGATGATCGGTGTGTCACGTGACTGGATCGAGTCGATCCCACGGCAATGCGACGTCTAATTATAGAACAACACAATCACTTCGTCGGCACATCTAGGCTAACAACAACACTCCGAGTTTAAATCCTTCATACTCCTATAGCCTCCGACATGTTCTTCAAACCATGATGGCATGTAGTAGTATTTCAAAGCGAAGGCTTATGTGGGATCACCCACGGTACTATTATAAGGATTATATTTGCGAGTGATGTTGCAAACGGGTGATAATGATAAAACGAGCATATACGAACGTCAGTATTTTTCCACACGTCATCCGTTTTCTGATTTTACACGAAAGTCAGACTGATCGCAGTTCGCTCAGACTGATGTTGACGTTTCTCAAGCTATTCTAGAACGTAGATTATATGTACATCGTGATAAATAAATTATTTGTGTAATACAATCTGCCAACGTTTACTATTCGGACGAAACACACTGCTTCCAAATTGTCAAAGTATACTCAACAAATTTAATTAAGGGCCGGTAGCCTTTATCGACGTCGATTTAGCTATATACAGTCAGACCCAGTTATACCGGAAACCTTAATAACGGGGTTTGACTGTACTATTTTGACAATTTTCAAACTCCAAATGCGCTTCACGTACTCACAGACGCATTGGGAGAAGAACAGCACCAGATTCCTCAAAATTTGGTGGAAAGCTTCCCCAAAAATAGCTGCTGGACCCTAACAATTGTATTGAGTATAAATGCTATAACACGTGCAGAACATGCTAGGCTAACATCGAAACTGAGATCTATAGAAGGCGTTACAATACGAGCGTAAAATTCGCAACGGTCGGCGACGCATCATTAAAATTAACTTAGCAATTTCCGAAAACGATTCCATGTTTTGAAATTATTCAATAAAATACAGCTATGTTAGAGAAATTCCAGCTACATTAATAAAAACCGCCCTTTCCGTTTTAAAATTTGCTGCGTAATTCAATTACCAATAACACGCCTTCTATTTAGTTCGTGTCATATGGACACAGTCCGGACTTATATTTAACACGGCGAGTGTCCTTAAAGCTCTCGTGTCGCTATGGTTACTATATACACGGACACGTGGGCAGTGCTACAAGGGAGATAAATAGTGAGATGAGGTACTGTCTTTACACGTGATATCACCCGGGTTGTCCATATAGAGTGATGATACATCTCCTTACATCGATACACGAAATAAACTGAATGAGGCAACAAAGAAAGGAAATGTCGTTTCACCAACAAGTTACTGTCAAATTATTCTACATGATTCTCTTCGTATTAAATCATTCTAAGAAAGGAGCTAATTCCATGCTCGGAAAATGTTAACATTATCGCGCATGCCCAGGTAATGAAAATCATGTCTCGCTGTCATATGCAGATTGGATTAATTTCATTGTTGCCCCATCAGATGGATACTGGTAGTATGATATCTCTAAATAGCACACTTTGAATATATCAGCGCTTCCCTCAGTTAGCGACTGTTGTTTCCCGGACGTGAAAGGACTGTCCGTTAACATTTGGACTGTCCGTTAACACTCGGACAGGCTGATTGGCTACTCTTACAGACGGTGCTGACACCTGGTGTCATCTTCAAGCAACGCCATGATGCACCAGAACAACCAATGCCCCACACTACATGAAATTTGCTCTCATTAGGCTGCTTATAGTTCAACTTTTGTATATGCACAGTCTTCATATCCATCATCCTGCATGATGCCAGGTATCAGCATCAATAGACAGGAACAAGTCAGCAGTTTGACAGAATCATAACGTCCTTCCGCAATAATGACCCGTCCATCGTCACAATGGTGACCAATCACCAGATTTAGAAGTCCAGGATTAGTTCAATATTCACAGCCTGCTGTGTGCCGCGTGCAATACACGCTTTTATCTCTGTCAGTCAAAGTATACATAAACTACACCAGGAGTCGTCACAGTGTTAGCAATGAGAAATGCTTTACCCTTTACATTATCACTGAGTGTTCCAGCCGCCATATTGTTTTTGTCTCTGACGTCACTCTTATCGTCTCCTATGACGTCACACTAACTGAAGACCTGCACCTCGCACAGAACTGCGCTGAAGAGTCGACTCCACGAATTGGGGACGCCCCACGCTTCGATGAGGACGTAGCGCCCCACGTGACGTCGAATGCACTGGAGAATCACCTTCTTCTCGAACAGGGCGTTGTTGAGGCTGCTGACGTAGTTGCACATGTTCCCGGACGTGTAAGACTCGTCGTCATCCTTCAGTCGCTCATCCACGTACACGACGAGTTTGTCCAGGTTCTTCATGTACTCCTGGAACGATGCGCCGTCGAAACTTCTCGAATCTCCTGAAACAAACACGTACCCAGTCAGCGTGCAATAAACGTAAGCGGCGTCTCACTGAGTTACAGCATTACACGGCGTCTCGTGCATTGGATATAAGAGGCGCCTCACTGACACTGAGTTACAACATTTTACTTGACGTCTTATGTATTGAATATAAGAGGCGCCTCACTGAGTTACTGCATTATATACATCTCAGTTAACAGGTATTGATCACACAATGATCCTCAGGTCGTATAAACTAAAACGACATAGCTACTCCCAATGCAGTAACATTTAAACAATGAAATGTTGCATGAAAAATAGACAAGCAGACTAAGAACAAACGTTAACTTATTTTAATTAGTTTTCAAGTATCATGACCACCAACAAATTGAAACTAGCAGAACTATACCTCAGGGCCGTATTCTCGAAACTTCTTAACTAGCGAACTTCCTATTAGTGAGAATAGATCTCTTCACAAATTAACATAAGAAGAAAACCAGTTTGTCAAATTCTTAGTACTTACGAACTTCTTAGGACTTACGAAGTTTCGAGAATATAGGATCAGGGGCCGTATTCTCGAAACTTCTTAATTTGCGAACTTCTTAGTGGGAAAAGATCTCTTCACAAATTAACATAAGAAGAAAACCAGTTAGGCAAATTCTTAGTACTTACGAACTTCTTAGGAGTTAAGAAGTTTTGTAGTAACAAAGAATGACCAAAGATGTATGGGATCCAGGTAATAAGCCATTACAATCAAGATTATAGAGCTACGTAAATGTGTACTTCCAAACCTGCACCTGGCCCTTAATTAAGTTTGTTTAGCATAATTATCATCTGCTTGAAATACTATATTATTGTACTTATGTCAGACGTCAGAGCAATGACCAGGATGCAGGTAATAAGCCATTACAATCAAGATTATAGTAGTATTCATTTATAGTAGAACCCCTGGTTTTTCTCAATAAATTAATCACGCACGAAACCATTGCCAGATTCTTTTATATTTTCGTGAAAACGAACCCAAACCGAAACATTGATCTGTGTATAGTGTAAAATTTAACACTAAGACAACGCCACTAATTTACATCTGGAGACAGGGTCATACATAAATCTAGTCGGGGTTTTTCGTTCGTTTTCACGAACATATAAAAGAACTTGGCTGTGGTCTCGTGTGTGATTTCTAAATCGAGAAAAATCCAGCGGAATTATATAAAAGAATACTACTATATTACAGTGTGAAAACGTGTAAGATTGCGCAATGTACAGGCTTATGTTACTTTAGATATGTACACTATTGTTGTAGAATATAAATATTATGTTACAGAAACTAAATAGCAGCAATTATTTTATAGCTTTTAAAATACGTCTCTATCTAAATGTTTTTTTTAAATGTTTTTTTTTTAAATGTATAATTGCTCTCCAAATATATTTGTAGATAAAATCTCATAGAAGATTATAATTTATATGTGTGTACTACATTGTACTAACATCCCCTTATACCCCAACGAACATTCTCAACCCCTACCCCACACTCTAAAAAAAGGTTAATACTTTTCTTTTAAATACTAATATCCTATAAAATTAAATGCTATTTCTTCGTCAAGTTAATAGCTAGTCACTTAACTAATAATAATTATTCATTTATAATAATTATAGACTATTTGTTTTTCATTAAGAAGCTGCTATAGAACACTCAGGTCATTTGAGTAACTAAATGTCAGTGTTCTTTGGATTCCATGACGTTCAAAGGTAAATAGTTTCGCAGAACAGTAGCGAAGTTCTTGAACGTCCTGTATAAAAAAATTGCTGTCCGTGAAATATTAACAGCGAATCTAAACATCACTCATTACCCTACTCTACATGACCATAAATTATTTCAGGTGCGTATATCTGGAGGTGAGTTAAAGTGGATGCGACTCGTACCATGCATACCATATATATATATTAAGGTGGTTGGGTCTGAGTATCTGGTATATAGGCAGCTACATGCTTGTAATTGTATAGCTAGCTATCGTCACATTAATAAATACTGCACGTTCCCTGACAGATAAGAGCAGTACAGGACGCGCTAAGCTGAGCGCTCCGCAGCCCGACCACAGCGTTACGAGAGAGTCGTTACTGCAGGCGTTACGACGGATAGTGCTACGATCGTTCTGTTGAACGGGACCCTGAATACTTAGATCGATCCCAGAAAGGAGCCCCTTGACATACATACACAGACATGTATTAAACCGTCACGTCAGTCATCCTGTCACCGTATTCCATCAGCTTCTATGTCACGTATTTCATGTAATATCGCAAAACCTGCCTCAGGTTAATGAGAAAGCGCTTCCAAAAACGAGAACCAGTCGTGTTTAAATGTTTAAAGGAGAACAGTAATTATATAGTCAGCGGTTTAAAATTTTCAGAGAGGTGGGAGATGCATGCCCCGAGTGTATTAACTGTTTTAAACCATGGCTTCAAAAATCAGTTCTATAATGCTAGTTTTATATATGTTACTGTCAGACTGTGAAACCAGTCATTTCGTGAAATGACTGAAATTTTCATTGAATTTCGAAATATTCAGAAAAAAGTTTTAGAACGTCTGAAATGAAGATGATTTTACTGCCTTTATTTGACAGATGGGCTGGCATGAGTTTGATGAAATAAAATGAAGATAGTATGTAAATTTGTATAGGCATTCATACAATTTTGTGTGAATAATAATTTAGTTTGAATACATATAAAACAAATCTTAATTTTCTTTCATCAAACTCAAGCCATTCTATCTGTCAATTAAAGGGAATCTTTTCAGGCTTTTTAAAAATTGACTCAGTAATTGGCAGTACATATTATTAATGTAAAATAAATGTGTATTTCCATTAGATCAAAAGGTTGCATCCATATTTGTAATGGGGTTTATAGTCGCTTTCTAGAATCTTTCACTGACATCACGACTGGTCAGTTTAGGGCAGGAGGAAACCCGCAACATCCGTAGCGCTGAATGTTGCTGTAAACCTGCGAGCACCGGTTTGGTACTGACTCCCGTCAGAAATGTAACTTCTGCGAACATTGATGCCGTGGCCCCTGGCGGCGAGATTTGAACTCGGTACATTTCGCTCCGAAGTCCAACGTTCTACCAATGTGCTACATCCCGCCGCCATCCATAAATGCTTACGCTTATGCTATGCATGTATACATAGTTCTAGGTAGTCGTATTTACTAATAGGTATCGTGGTAATAAATTAAATAAAGTTGCATAGACTATACTATTAATGCACTTGCAAGCTTATAGTGTTTTCATTTTGTTTGACAATATAATTAGTGCTATATTTACAAATATGAATCTAAACATGAAGGTTTTATTTTGTTAATAAGTAACAATTTTTAAACCATTGCATCAACATTCATAATTACTGGAAAATATTATATAAAGTAAGCGGTAGCCCAAATACAAAGACACTAAATATTTGAAACAAACACATAAACAGTCACTTTCTATTTGTAAACAATACAGCAAGCTGTTCACCGCTAAAGCACGTGGCTTATGCTCAATGAAGGCGTGGCTTTAGTACGCGAAACAGTCATTCCCACTCGTCCAGCTGTTTGATTGACAGCAGTAAGCAACTCAGCGGTGTGTTGAAAGAATCAAGTGTGACCGCCCCGTTTGTAACTGACGTGCGCAGCAAGGGAAATCAATCCGCGCGAGAAATAGTCCGCGTGAAATATGCAGCTGCATTGTGATATACTCACTGACAGCTTCGCATGAATCGCATTTTGATTTAGTCTACGTTTCAGGAAACACCCGCTCGCAGTTACCCGGCGTAGCGATTGCTTGAAAGCTACGCGGGGCAATATAAACTGAGCGGAGTGATCGCAAACCCACCTATGTCGAGTGTTGTTCATTTCAGCCAAACACACACACGCAGCTGCACGAGTGGATGTGTATCAAAGAGTTGGTGACTGGACGTGTGTTACGAGTGTGTCAGTTAGCCGGCTAGTTCCGTGCTGGATAGGGACACGTTCTGATCTGCTCGGACACCGAGTGACCCCCCACGGGATGGATACTCCCGGGCTGTGGGTCGCGCTGTTGGTGACGACGTTGTGTGTCCGGACCGGTGAGAGCATATCGTACTACGGTGACGGCATTCACAATGATAACGCCAAGTGCGAACCTATTACTATACCAATGTGCCTTGACATGAGATACAACTTGACTCGCATGCCCAACATGGTCGGACACAGCAACCAAAAAGACGCTGCCATTCAAGTCCACGAATTCCTGCCTTTAGTTCAGATAGGATGCTCCAAACTTTTGAAGTTCTTTCTGTGCTCCCTTTATGCACCAATGTGTTCCGAGATGGGAGAGGAAACTATGATCATCCTCGCATGTCGATCAATGTGCCTCAAAGTAAAGTCCGAATGTGAACCAGTGCTAGCGAGGTTTCATTTCCCTTGGCCTGATATGCTATCGTGTGACAACCTACCTGACAAGGAGAACAAGGACAACTTATGCATTGAAGCTCCGAATATCACCGACGAGCCGGAATACGATTCGGAATTGTATGTTAATAGCGACTTCGACTCTTTCAAACCAGATCTGAAAAGAATATTCGAGTCGTTTAAAAAACCAACAACAGTGCCTATAAAATACGGACGTCCGCGCTCCAAAGAAGGGGTCAAATGCCCCACACGGTTTATCCACGTGGAAAAACGCGAGGGCAATAATTCGTGCGCCCCACGATGTGATATTGATGTTTACTTCCGCGAAGAAGACAAGAACTTCGCCGAGATTTGGATGATAGTTTGGGCCTCGCTGTGTTGTTTGTCAACAACTGTCACTGTGCTGACGTTTGTAATCGACACGTCGCGATTCAAGTATCCCGAGCGGCCTATAATATTCCTTTCAATGTGTTACGCTATATACTCGGTGGCATTCATGATCAGGGCCGTCACGGGCCCTGATGCCATCTCGTGCGACACTGACAGGGATGGACACGAATTTCTCATTCAAGAAGGTCTGGAAAGTACCTGGTGTATTATCGTTTTCCTGATTTTGTATTTCTTCGGAATGGCCAGTTCGATTTGGTGGGTGATCCTGACTCTCACGTGGTTCCTTGCAGCCGGAAGGAAGTGGGGACAGGAGGCCATCGAAGCGTTGAGCAGCTATTTTCATTTGGCAGCTTGGGCAATACCTGCAATTAAGACAATAATTATCCTTACCATGAGACGTGTGGATGGCGATGAACTCACGGGCCTTTGCTACGTCGGCAACCAAGACATCGACGCATTGACTGGGTTCGTTCTAGCACCCTTAATAGTGTACCTTATTGCAGGAACCATTTTTATTTTCGCCGGTTTCGTGGCGTTGTTTCGAATCAGGAACAACCTGAAACACGAAGGCACCAATATTCGAAAACTGGAAAAACTCATGGCCAAAATTGGAGTATTTTCTGTTTTGTATACGGTTCCAGCTACATGTGTTATCGGGTGTTTGTTTTACGAAAGAGTCAACTTTGGACGGTGGCGGTCGCAGGCAATGTTACGTCAGTGCCACGGAAAGGAAGATTGCCACCTAGACTACTCAATACCAACAGTGGAAGTGTATATGCTCAAAATCTTTATGTCTCTGGTCGTTGGTAGCACCAGTGGCATGTGGATTTGGAGCTCAAAAACAGCCGCTTCGTGGAAACAATTTTTCTCTTCAAGATTTTCAAGAAGAAAGACCAATTACTCTGCGAACTACCACCAAGCCCCAGTCATTGTCATTAAGCAACAACATGGGACAAAGTCTATGCCTAAAGTGACGGGCTCCAGAGTATAGCCTTTGATTATTATTATTATTATTTTTTTTTAAATTTAATTTTTTTTTTTACCCCGGAACCGTTTCTAATGGCAATGGCAAAGTATGTATAGCATTTTGCCAAAACTTCATGAGCATCGCTGTGTATCATGGCATGACATGTCATTATTATCATCACCATCATTTTCATACAAATCTGGACTACGTGAAGCATGAACGGAGAGTGGATGTTATTACATTGTGTGTTAAAGAGGACAACTGGAATCTACGGAGATTCATTACGATCATACGGTGCCAATATACTCCTGGTTCCAATGCATTGAGTACCACCAGGTTTTGGTAAGGTTTTCTCTGGACTATAACCCCAGATTGACGTTCAACGCTGTTAATTTAACGTCTTGTTTGCCTTTCATTACGATATTATGTTGTTGAAATGTTAATCAATTAAAATTAAATTTATTTCTATGAGATTGTTAGTTATGTGAAAATGTCATGGCTATGTTAAAAGCAAGTTACGATCTCAGTTGTTTGATCCCAGTTTTTTTATTTTATTTATCCAGATAATGTCACTATCTGATCATGGGTAACTGTTCTTTGAAAATGTCAAATTCAAAGGGAACTCTTTACAGGGTCGTTACGTTGCACTTAGTAGAGGACAACCCCAATTCCCCAAAATTCCCCTTTCCTCTCCCCCACTCTTTTCTCTTCCGAAAAGACCCCCGAGTATAAACTCCGGCAAATCTGTAAGGGAGCTATTTTGTTTGGTTTGTTCATCCCCTTCTCGAAGCATCAGTGCGGTTAGCATGAAGATTTGCTTCTTTCCTTTACCTCTGTGCAAACGAATTCGTCGAAAGACAGACGGGCGAGTCAATAGCCATGGATACAGTTGACAAACACGAAGAGAGAGTCTCCTCTCGCTGGCTTAGCTATTGTAACGATGACTCCCTAGGCTGCCCAGATACCAGGAGATTTCTTACCCATAATAACTTCCCACTGAGGCTATGCACACACTATGCTGGATTCAGAACAAGGGCACACAACCGAACATAGCAATAGACCAAGGCTTGACTATAAGTTGAGGGTAATTTGAGATTGATTAGAACGTTGACAATAATCTATCACTCATAATGGAGAAACACGTTTTATCTGCTTGCGAGTATATGGTCGAAGGACCTTTGCTCTGCCCCGGTCGATTTCACAACATTGAACGCATAGGCAAGTTTCTCTTTGAAGTTTGTTAGACGATGGAAGAAAGGAGAGCCATGTTTCATAGATTGTTTTGGACTTCTAGTGGGATCATGCTAATGCGTGGACTTATTTTTATAGGAGTTTACCACCTGGTATGATCGTAATGTTTGTCGTGAAATATTATTAAGAATTAATAATTAATATTAGTAGTTTCTCTTTCAAACAATTTATACTGGTTTCCAGTCTAATGCATGTGCTTTCACATTTATAAGTCGTAGGGAATTAAAAGGTCGCGTCTTAATATATGTTAACTTAACGAAACAGAAATTCCTGATTTGCCTTAGGACACAATATACATCTATAACCGTGTCTGCTATGCAAATGCCACAATCAGTTGACAGTGACACTTGTGATAAATAGCCCAATCGCCTGAAACAAATTAAACCAATCGACATTATATTAACATATATCGATGTTAAAGCTATACTGTCTAATGTTTTGAGATGATTATTAATTAATATCAAAACGACAGCAAAGTGTATTTTACATTGGTCTAATAACCAACTCTTTGAAGATACAGAAGTGTTTACGGAAATACTAAATCCAGATAATTCTGTCCACTTGTGTCGAAGTATCGTTTCTTATCAGTGTGGTTGATTTATACAGCTTCGTAGATAGACCAACGGGTCATAACTCGTGTGTCAACACCTAGACTCGAACAAATCGGCGACGTTGGATTTATTACCACTTAATCGATATTGATGTCAATGGAGTGAAATCAACTCTTGTATCTCATTGCCATTAGAGCCGATATAACCTTGTTTACATGTCTGAGGTTTCGGGGAATTTGCGTCGGGTTGAATAAAATATTTAGACCAAGGACCATAGGTTATAGAAACGACTGAAGCAAAACGAACAATAATATTAGTAATTATATACGACGATTTATCAATTAATTAGGTAATGCTTGCAATGTATATATGTAGTATCAAAAGCGAAAGATATAGTAATTTAATGTATGAGAAGTTTCACTGAATCAGAAGTATCGAAAGCTGAAAACATAAGATTAATGTATTATTATTATTTTTTTAAATATAATACTCGATAGCTTAATGCTGTTTGAACATATTGCGATCAGTAATAACAACTAATAATGTGATAACATGAAAATATGGACATTTCTAATACACGAGTTTCAACTGCAAGATTATTAGACATTTACGAAGATCATTGCCAAATTGCCTAATAAATAATAACGAAAATAAAGAAACAATACCAGTTTTGTTATGGCCCGTTTTTAGCTTTCAAGTATCATATTTGACAACGTATGAACATTTACGGTTTAAATGCTACTCGTGGTTGTAAACATTAATCGATATTTTATAATAAAATGCTACAAGATGTTACCATTAATGGCATTGTTGGTATTACTTGCAGCTGCGACCAGGTGTTATCGATTTGTAAGTGATTGCTACGATAAAAATTGATTGACAGATATTTACATTTAAATATACATGCTGTTATCTCGGATAACATCAAAATGCTTGTTTTTAAATAGAATAATAGGAACCACTACACATGTTGCTTTGAATAATACTATAAAATCCCAATGAAAATTAGAATACGATCAAATTTATGATTTAAATCGTGAACTGTGTACTTCAGTATACTAAAATATTCTCATTTTTTTTAGTTTCTTAGATTCAATGTTGTGTGGCATTATTCCAATATGGATTCAACGATCTATGGTCACGATCTTTTAAATATTCTGCCTCAAACAATATTATCAATGACTATAAGCTTCACATTATCATACGATACGACCCATCCAAATGGAAAAATATATAATTATTAGTGTTTCAATATCGGGGACCCCTAGTTTATAAATACCTTTTTTTTTTGGTACGATTTCAAGCTTAACTCAAAGTTTTGTTCCTCATATAGAACTTGAGCTTGAGTATGAAATTGTATGCAAAACGTTTCTTAATTTCGTGGCTAGGTATACTAAAATCCAAATTTTCACTGAAATGCACTGCTTTCGATCCACGTCTAGGTTCTACTCCAAGATGAGTTCAGCTATTTAAGGTCACGAAAGTACCCCACTTATGGGATAACGACACGGGGTACGATCAAGGGTTCTTCATAAGCCTGTAATAAGGCAGAGAGGAGGGCGATGAGAGGTTTCCCTCTTACCCTCACGACCTTACACCAGAGTCCTTCTTTCTTCCGTCCTTCCTTCCTTCCGTCCTTCCTTCCTTCCTTCCCACCCCCCACATTGAATCCCGACTCGTCAGATCAGCCGTGTCGAGGTCATGTTCAACGTGGTGCATTTTTTTTACGAGTGTTGTAAGCCGATCGGTGCTAATTTCAACAGGTATTGAAACAGATAATGCCAAGCAAGAGGACGAGAACTGGCTGGGCTGGGGGTGTTAAGGGGAGAGAGATTTGTTACAGTGCTGAAGCCCCTTCGTGTTTGCGGACAGGCTGCGGAATACACGCCAGCGTTCTGTTAGCGAGACCATCTAGCTTTGAGAACATCTACAGATGGGAGCAATTTACACATGTGAACATTTCTTTCATGTTTCTACTGCTTAGGAGTATCGACAGTTTCCCTCCTCTTCACCCCCCAC
>JAULBP010157243.1:0-15211 GCA_032355345.1 Lepetodrilus pustulosus | reverse complement strand
ATATCGAAGTAATAAATATTTTCATAATACGTGTTTGTATTAACTAATAGGTAATATTTTATCTGGGAAAACCCCATTATAATCTAAGGATAAAACGTTATCTATAAGCTATGTAAAATATTGTTAATCTATGCATGACAATGTGTAAACAGCTACTGGTATTTACTCCGACTTATATCGATGTCACTGAACAGTGGATGTCACTACTATCTGACGTAAAATCCATTGATTCTCACTAAGTAGGCCAAACCCATTAAGAAAATTGTTAGCCATTGGAGAGACCGACCTAGTTTTTCGCCTAACACGAAAAGCGTGTTAAAAGACTTGTCACTTTGCAGAAAGTTAGGAGTCAATGACATTAATTGCTATGGACATAGTTCGCACTTCACAGCTACTCGTAGATCTGAATTTTTGCCATAGAAATACTAAGACATGATCCCCTTTATTATTTACCTCGTCTATTTTATTGTTGAAAATATTTAAAATAGTTTCCGGTAATGTTTTGCGTTATAAAGACTTACACTCTCAGAACAGAACGGTTTGCAATTGTATTAAAGTAACAGTTTTTAGCAGAACAGAAAAAAATAGATTAGGACATATTTTTTATTCTCAAAAGGTCACAGATGTGACATGGAAAAATATATACAATAAAGCATAGAAAAATACATACACATATGGCAAAAGAACAAAACTCATTGCTTAATTAAACTTATTCTACTGAAGCCTGAAGGCAACTTAACAGAGAAATTAATTCAACAGGTAAACATTACAAATAAATTAATATTTATATCGTATTTCAACAGTTGGGGATTATACTAAACATACACTATTACAATATATATTGATGCATTCTCCAGTCAATATTTCTGAGCGGATCGTAATATAATAATATATTTTTAATGTAAAAAATAATATTGATAATATCTGTCATAACAATAATTATTAAAAAAAATATATCATTATGTTTCAATAATATTTTAAAGTGTATGTATATGCCACTATCGTAATACAATGTATACTTATTCCACCGACATATTATTATCTATTGCAATAAAATAACTAATAATCAACTGTACCAAACAAACTGTTATTCCGTTCGTTGAAAATAGAATTACAGGAATACAAAAGTGTACTTTTCTAAAGTAAATACAAGTCTCCAGAGATCATCCATCAGGACAACGAGACAGTGAAAAGAACACTTTCAATAAACTTCCAGTAAGGGCCAAGGTATTGATTGCAGTCTTCCATCGATACGAGTTAATTAATAAAATGTATTTCTCAATCGATGCTGAAGCTGCTAATGGAACACACACATTATCTACTCAGCTTTGTTCGGCTGAGGGGGAACATGCAGAACACTCGCTGCTCAGAAAAGCAATGATATGCTTATAGCTTTTCTTCAAACAAAACTGACCTTTGCATAATGCTTTATGTCATGATGATTGTTGAGATGTGATGTGAAATACTAAAAGGTAAAAGCGGTTTTAAATGACTCATTTTAAGTCTTAAAATTTAGGCATGCCAGAAATATATCTTCTCAAATCATTGCAAAATTGTAAATGAATTTTTAAGCATTTATTAAACTACTTTTAAAATTGATTTATATTTACAAAATATACCTATAAGGAAATTGGTTTTAAATATTTCTTCAGCTTTGAAATAGGGAAACTTCCATTGATATTGTCAATTTCTTTGATTACTTCTCATGCTATCGAATACATACCAACTAAAAGAAAAAAACGTTATTATATAACATATACATTAAAATCAATATAACATTTGAAAAGTATTTCATCTTCGAATTGAATGGTACACGTATGACTGTCAAGATTTCAGCTACAAATCAGGAAATACGTACGGTGTGTTTACGGCTATTCCCTGAAATGAAGTCGAGAAAAAGCAATATCCTACGTAGTGTTCTCAGCTGACAGCTCCGTAAAATTGGCAGTAAAACTCGTACAGAAGACATGCCTACACATCACACATCTGTCTACAAGACATCTCCAGAATCGTCGTGTTAATTACCAGCAATCTCCCCGCGACTCAATGCTCCCGCACGAGAGAGTAACCGCGAGACAGACAGGTACAAATTGAGGAATTAGATTCGACTCTGGTCCTATGTCCTAGGATGTTTACACATACATCTTACTCATAATGGATAAGCTATTTGTTAGACTTGCAGCGACCTCTGCCAGAACGCCAACAGACCACTTTAGTTAATGGACTCGTGTAATTATACTCTGCGGTCAGCCGCTATTTCGGTGTGTTTCCCACAACGTAACAGAAAGTGTGGTCGCTTTACCCGTCAGTCCTCCCTCGCTCCGCGCACATGCACTCCATTATGGAATTAAATCATAAATTCCCCAATAACAGCACTCAGTTATATGCATTGCTGTCTTAATGGATCCTCATATTGCTTTTCTTTATCGGTGAAAGTAACCTCTTCAAGTTCGATACTCAACCCGCTCTCGCGATCCAACTTAAAAATACGCCACATGATCCATTTAAATTACGTGACTCGACTATTTTCTACGTATACTCAACTGAAAGCATTACTATTTTCATCTTGTTACTCGACGTTTTAGCATCATGTATGGTATGACCTTGAATGGTAATAACCTTTGAACTTTCTCAAGTGTATTGATACATGTCTATCTCGAAAATGACCGTATCACCAACTTGTAGATATACGCCCTGTCAAGCAGACCCAACATATGGGGTAGTTAATAGCTTTTAAAGTAAAGTATTTAGGCTTCAACGGCCCAATATTTTGACGAGATTCCACGCCGTTCAGGAAAATGGCTTTTGTTTATGTTCTACCTAAGTGGTATGTCCGTCTTCGGCCTAGTCTAATGTCTGGTACATGTACATAGCTCACACAAAGATGGATAGCAATGTGCACTAATGCACACAGATAACGCAGAGTGTAAGTACGCGTACATGTATGTGCACGTGCACACAGAGGCACACACACGCGTGGACACACTCCGGCGTCTGGCAACACATTTCTGTCTAACAGAATTAATTTATATGTCATTATCAGCAGTTAATTATTTTATTTTGCTTGAGCATTGTCTCATTTTGTTTTTAAAAATACGACAAGAAATAAAACAATCCATCTCCACCAATAAATACATAAACCTATACAAAATTAAAACAACAAAAAGTTTTAATGGATCTCTCAGATTTGAACTGTTAGCATACATACCATATGGACGTTTACCGTTATCAACTTCACATTACCACATAACTGTTTGTCTAAGATTAGTATATGACCTTAATACAAAAGGTTTAGTAACGTTGTATTAATGATCCGCGTGTCCTCACCCGCATACCCACGTCGTCCCGTGGCCTGCAACTGCGCAGACATACCCGGAGTGCTTGAACTTCCGGGTCAAGTATCGATGGCCCCAGATAACCCAGTGGACCAGGAGGAGGAGAGAACTCTGCAAACACCACGTCCAGCTGTTGCTCCTATTCCAGACAGGCTGTTCCACAGTGTACGTAGAGCCATAACTAAACATACTAAACACGAACAGTGTTGGAGAGTTACGCAAGAATTTCATATTCTCTGCAAGACACCACGATCTAATAGCGGCATGCTAGTAATGATGAAGACTTTATGATGAAGAGTTTTTAGTAATAATTTTAGAAGCGAAAAGGCAGAAGTTCTGTGTAAAAAGCCTTCAGTTTTACATCCAGTTTAGTATCTGTATAACAACATCTGGGATTAGTTTGGAATTGTATGTAATATTTCTTTGTTGCTTTATTCCTGTTATTTTGGAATATGCAAATTAGAGTAATCGTTGAGGGACACACTTTCAGTATTGACACTTCCGGGAACTGATGCCATCTTCATGCATTTAGTGCCATCTTCATTAATTGGTGCCATTTTCATGCATTTGGTGCCATCTTCATGCATTGATGTCATCTTCATTAATTGGTGCCACATTAGTATCTCCGCCGTTCCTGTGTCAACGGCGCAGTTCATCATACTTTCAACATCCGTCAATGTCAGACATTTCAAAAGGATGCACAAGATCAATCCAACTGTACGTTGAATTACTGTTGCCATCCACGTTAAGCTTACATATTCTGAGCTCTATCTTTAAAATACACCAATGCCACGAATCGGTTTGAAAGCTTCGTTGGCCGACAGCATGACTTTGAACGAGAACGTAGCTTTCAAGCTCAGAAACGACACCTTCTTTGAGATATCTGCACGTATTCTGTCCAACAGCTTACATACAAGCAGGCCCAGACCATGCTGAATAGATCTGATGTGTATTTGTTACGGCGAGTTCAGAAGGGACCAGACAGTATATTTTGGCCAAGAACACGGCCGCCAGAGACAGTGGGCGATGACCACGACTGTGTGAGGGAAACCTGAGGAGGAGCAGAGGAATAGAGGAGATACTCAGCCGTGACAATTAGGACATAAAGTCAGGTTCATGTTTCTGATCGAGCCAGTGGTCTGTGCTGATACAATGCCTCGACACGAATCATTCCACGCTACGAGTCACACACAAACACCTGTCAGCTCTATCGCCTCATAATTATCTCCCTTAACTACCATCCCGGTCGCCTCTCTAGATCCCGTTTTTTTTATATGTAGGTGACAAGTTTCTTCTCAATAGGATCCTCCTAAACACGATAGCCGACTTTCACCTTGTCCACCATATCGTAAAGCAATGACATCGCTACCGAAACGCTATGACAGCATAGGATAGCATCACGACTATAGACTTTCACAAGGCTACGAATCGTCACGCGCACCGGCGGTGTCCCCCCTGGTAGGTGATGAGAGATCTGGGCTTTCGATACGGGAGATGTGGGGCTTAAACGGGATAGGGTTTCTTGTTAGGGAGGTACGGAATTCCGCGAATCTTTGATGGTGGAGATTTAACACGAAAATACTGCGGGGTGGAGACAGCGAGGGGAAGGAGACCAGGCAGAGATTGTCGCCACCGCCCAGGTCTGTTCTCGGCACGGGTATGAAAGGTGGCGTAGAGGAGGCTTCGGGGTGGAGACTCAGGTAATCCCTCCTGACACGGGCAGCTTCTAGGAGACAACGGTATAAATTACACGACTGCGTTCGTTTAGAGTTCACAGATGAGTTATGGAGAACATGACACATCTAGGTGTCGTCCAGCTCAATATATACAGCGTACACGTGTGTTTAAGTGTTTTTTAACATTTAAAAACAAGTACAATTGAAAACGTCTCATCGACCTGGCTACACTCGCCTACAGTGCCACACATTTGAGTTGACTGTCACTACTAGCAGTATTATGCGCAATAGATTCCATTTAGCACTCGGTCAATATCTAGGTGACAGTATTGCATCACTGAACATTTCCAAAGATGAAAAGAAAAGTAACTTAAAAGTTATCTAGCGATATTTTTGATACGCAGTAGTCTTGGGATGGATTACCTTAGATATTGACACACTGGCATTTCCAATAGTAATCAACTCAGGATTACGAAAGAGCTTACGTATTTGATCCATGTATAATATATTTATTAGATGAATAAGTTATATCAATATAAGAATGGAGTATAGCAAACAAACAGCCTTATGAATCTCAGCTTTGCGTAACTGCTACTACTTAATATTTATGTCAACATTTCTGCTACTATTTCTATTCATCCACCAAGTAACGGAAGTCGCAGTGGCTGTCCTAACCACAACTATTCCTAGTAATGTATGTGCTACGTATGAGGATGTCAGTGACAATGGTTTCCTCGTACACAGAAATTCTGCCTACAAACTGGTTGTGTTTTGCGTGTACATTTAGTAAAGTCTAAAGTACAATAGTATGACACTAGACGTGTTGATGATCCCTATCTATTATAGCGATCATGCATATTGCTCAATTCGTTGTCTCCGTACATATTTTCTTCTACTGTTTACGTTCAACACATTATGTTATATACTGTATTCAAAAATATATTTGTATTGAAATTGGTTCCCATTACAGATCGTGCGGATAGCGAGGGAACCGGATATATGACGTCCGGATAAACCGGGGTCTACTGTAAACAATCAGCACAAAATAAACGGGTTTGGAGGCGTATTTTGAGCAAAGTTAACAACTACTGTAGTAGTGATATCATACTAAACATATTATGAAGGTCTTTAGCATGAGGTACGGACTAGGTAGGACGACATGACTTATCATTCATCGTCCAGAGTGAAGTCCCCTTCATTATATCACGGACACGGGTGTCGTCTACAAGTCCTACAAACGTTTATAACAGCTATTTAAAGGCTACGTTAGAAGTAATTTACTCTGAAACATGTTGAGATATTTCCTTACATATCCTTTAAGGTTATACTGGAACATATTGCTTTACACATAGCATTTTGACACACAATGAATATTCGGAGAAAGAAAATACTATACTATTGCACATAGAATACACGTAGAATACATATTGCTTTCGGATATTACGTATTACCAGGAAATATAAAGTGTTAGAAGAAAGTTCTAAATGGAAAAGAAATCGTTCACCATTTGAAAGTGTATAGTTCATTCATGCGTTCTGGGATTGAATCTATGGCAATAAGTTTATACTTAGTGGTCAATATCGATTTAATATCAATCACTAGCATTCAATAAGTGCACCTGTTGACCTTGTAGGTCACGTGATGATTGATACCCAACCAACCACCATAAATACATGTAGGTTTTCAGGCCATGCGACCGTATAATATGCACGTGTAGCGTTAGACCAATGATCGATCTCGTCCGCGATGTCAATAATCGGTACAATGGCCGCGGGTACTGATACTGGGAGTTCGATTTCCACAGTTGAAGGTTTTTCCTTAATCAACAATCAGTGTTTATGATGACGACAATGAAATATTCAGACATGTAATAAAAGAATATTGACAGGAATTTCACGGGATTGTCTTTTGGCGGTTTGCCAGTGGCGCCACCAAACTGAATGGAGATGTGAAGGTCAACGTAGACGTGCTCCAGACAATGAACGCTCCCTTCCTCCTGTTCACGTGATTGCATCAATCTCTCAGATAAAGTAAAATACATCGACCGTGTCTGGGTGGTCATATATGAAGAAACGGAACTTACTATTAAACAAACAAGTTAGTTTGATTGTATGTGAGGAACAATCGCAATGTTCATATCGTGTTCGCCAGGATCGGAAGGGTTCGTGCTATGAATGTATATTAATAATATTCGATAATGAAAAGTGATACTATACGTGTGTATTGTCTGGAAATAGCCTTTCTGTGAATACCGATGTCTTAGGTAATTGTACCTTTTTTTTTCAGGGTAAATAAACGTGGACATTCTCATATTGTTGGGTTTCCCTGCACAAGTCACAATTCCACTACCACCACTACTACTACTACTACTACTACGACTACTACTACTACAGTATGAGTGCCATTAGCAACACTCTAATCTAATGTGAACTCCGGTATTGTTAAATACATTATTTTTGAAAGTCCACTCATGGTGATAAAGCATGAATTACTTCCGTTCTGTTCGACGGAGAGTGACATATTTTTCTCTTAAGAACAATTGTAACATGCAACTATTGTTTTTTTTAAAAACAATTTCATTTCGAAAGGACTTGAAACGCGTCTAGAAGAGATTCTGGTTGTCGCAGCTATGACATCATAGACATCCGGGCGTTCAATAGGACCCCCAGCAGAGAGGAAATAGGCCGCCATTTTTAAGAAACTCTCTTCAGAAGAACAGAGGACCCTTGAGATCTCCTGGAGACCCATTTGGGTAATTTTAACCGGTTTTCATCGCGAGAGTTATCAGTACAACAAAGAAGGACCTCCAAGACCCACTCATACAAATGATAAGTAGAGGGCGCTTTTAAATCTCACTGCCATGGTTTTTCTCTTGAACGTTGTCAGCAAGACGTCGGCCAAGTCAGTTATCTGCGCAAGCGGGATTTTAGGATGATCCTCCTTAATCCCCTTGACATAAAACTCGTTCTGCTGTATTCCGTATTCTGAACAGATTACCAGTGTATTTCGAGTATTAATATTTTAATTGACTTGAATTGTGTTACTAACAACAACAGTGCTTTAAAAATGTATCATTTCAAATTAGAATTTGGCGATATAATGATTAATATCTACCATGACACAGTTATAAAAACACTTATTAAACACATTATAAAAACACTTGTTAAACCACATTTCAATTTCGCCATCTAATGTAATGTATGTATGATTTTTATGGAACGATTGACTGTCATGAACGTTTTCCGTGTTTTAAGATTTCGACGTAGTCGTAGTCAACAGGCAATGCAGAAGAGGCAGACGTAGAAAATTGATTCACATACGAACGGAAGACCAGCTTACCAGCTTTCACAGTATAGGACTACGCTATTCTGAGCCCCAGACACAAACTCAATAACCTACATACGTTTCGATGTTAGTCGTTCATGGAAGACGTCGACGGAGAACATTGAACTGCTTCATGTGGTTCTCAACATCATCTGACCTAAATCTGGAATGCTATAGCCTAATACCAAGCTTTACGAACACCCCCTTTCTAGTCTGAAATGTCAAATATCGTTAGTCGATGTTGTGGAAGCCATGTTGGCCTATTATTAGGGTCACGTGACCATCCAGACGACAACATTGGAAATCAAAGTCCTTTTGCATCACATTTCTCTCAGACGTTTAAGCTCATGGCTGAGTCCACTCAATTTAATCCGGTTCCAGAGTTCATCGCCCGGCGACATATTTGGCAGACGACACCGACGGTGCTAGTGAGGCGTTACGGATTTGTGATTCTTCTCCGAATTCACAGCTTCGGATAAATTTCCCTCGCGAATAACTCTGACCATTAAAGACGTCGTCTTCACAAAGACTTTGGCAAGTAATCACATCGTCCATGTTGTCATGGGACATTTCGTCATCTGACAGTCTAGTGCAACAATGTTTATCTGCTACATCACGTGATAGTGTAGATATCCGGTTCTGTATAAAACATGACTATTGGCCCCGCACATCCGTGGATCTATAACTATTTCATCTAATATACTGGCACACATTATTACAACTGTCTGGATGTAAGGAATACGTGTCATATCCCTATCTACGTTTTCCCCAAATAACATTTCATTTGTCAAGTCATTTCATTGGAAATATGCTGACCTTTTCTTCTTATTGCTTTCGTCACGCAGATGTTTGACAATTCTGCCGCCGTGTTCATCACTCTGTCTGCATGCAATACAGGTGCTCATTTATGAAATCTATGTAAATGTAGATAAATAACCCGACTGATGCTCGAGAGAAGACTGCTTCATCATATTTCCAATGTATTTACTGATGCCACTTTGAGTAGACCCAAGCCATGGAGTGACGAGCAGTTGGTACTACTTGACCGTCATATCAGAAAACTCTCATTACAATGCAGTGATTACAGACAGTCATCTGTCCGCTTCCTTTGATCTGACCAGAGACATCTGTGTCTACCTCCCACCCCTATCTATCATTACCATCAACACAAGGATTCCGTGTTATCCTCCGCCCAAACAGTGCTCGGCATCGACAGAAGGTTCTGTCCAATGTTGACTTTCCAGCGATCTAATTCCTTCCACCCTATTGAACTATGGCCGGCCTGTCATCTGAATATATCTCGGGTATTTAAGGATAGAGATCGAGTTCTGCCACAGAATACACTTATCACTTGTTCTGGGATTCTTTCGCCTACTGCATGTCCTGCTCGTGATGTTTACAACTCTCGTTCTCATCTCGCCTCGCGGACGTGACTTCTCCCGTCATATTGCGCTCTCCAATGTGGACATTGTCACGTCTGTTGCGCCACGTGCACGGCCAGAGTTGTCTACCGTGTCATCTGAGAGCTGATTCAACAAAACCATCTCCCAGTCGGACGTGATCAGCTTCCATCTGACAGTGCGTTTGTGTAGCCGTTCAGGTCACAGTCGCTGTGTTTAACGTTGTTCAGGTGGACAAACAAGCGAGGGATGTGGACCTATGGATTATAATACCTAGCATTATAAACTCATGTGCAGTATTGATTGACCAGGGAATAAAAACCTCGTCCCTTTGTACTCAACTGACTTTATATATTCAAACCTCTGGCTTTGATCATCATTTTCTGTTCGATTTGAAAGACTTAATAACCGCAATGACGGACCAGATATAGCGTGAGACCGGTGTAGCTAACACACAACTGTATACTGTAAGGTCAATTAGGTATATTAAGTCCATTATCATCTTCACTATAGCTTTATCATTTCCTAATGTATTAGTATTATTCTATACAACTCATAGTCTTTCACATGATCGACCTCATTCTTTTCACACGACCATCTTAACCTATTTTTTTCATGTAAGATTTAAACTGCTCATCTTCATGCTCGATATTTATATATTCGTCAGGCTTATGCAAATCTCTATTCCAATGCAAGAAAGAAAAATGACATTGGACAAGAATCCTATACACATGACATCGATGGGAAGGTTGATGGTACTGTTTTTGTAACGTTGGAACCATCACCAGAGTGTCGGTGTCGCCTAATAACTCTCTTGAGACCAATTCACGTCCTCGGAAAGTCATCGTCATAGGAAACATGTTCTTCAGCGCCATCTCTGTGACAGCCATTTCTGCAGTATTTCTATCTAATCTAATCCCATACTGAACAACCCACTTTGCACAGATCTCCATCTTGGGCCTAAGTTGCAATTCATTGCATCTCAACAATACCGTCGTACAGCACCCAGGGCTAGAGTGCGATAATACGCCAAGAACATTGCATTAGGCCTGCATTACGAGCGAATTGTGGACGCTTTTAAGAAGATGACGACAGTAGAGCGCTGCTATCGAATGAGAGACGAGTCCCAGTCGAGCTGCCATTATGGTTTCCTCAAGCACAGTGTTTTTGACATGTCCATTAGAGGTTCGGGCACAAGAGGAGAGACGCTATGGAGGAATGGTTAAGAACCTCCTTAAGTTTAACACGATCGTCCAACCAGTGTTGCCGCTGCCATGTAACTACATTTCTGACGTAGCTCAGGGATCTCATAATGGAGAAGAGGTAGAAAGAAAAAAACGCATTTGCAGAAACTCATTCTCTCTATTCGATGTGATGAAAGACCACAATAGTTTTCCCCAATATTGTTCAGATTTGGTAATCAGCCTCTGAACGGTAGCCATCGTGCAAGGCAACTCTGAATATGGACTGTACCCAGCGTGCAGTGATAATACATGCGGACGTTACCAAGCTTGATGAATTCAGACGAAATCACTATTACAATTTATGTTTTAGATTGAAGGCTCCTGCGAAGTGAATTAATTTATTAATACTCCTCATGTACATATTCGTAAATAGCAGATATTGTAGTATTCTGAATTAAGCTTATACATGATACTGATGGTGAATATGACAATTTTTTTATAAAAAAATATCATTACATATATTTTGTTCGCACATTTGTACAGAACATATTCTAGTAAAACACGTCGTGTTTTTCTAATTGTAACTTCGATACTAAATATACAAATCTGGGCATGACCCGTAAGTATATGATCCTTTACGACACACCAAAGATATTAACTACGTTCCGAGATGCATATATATGGAACATAATTAGTTCCACATCCATTCAAAGCTCGCAGATGGTTCAGAAAACCGACCAGACCGAGCTTCCAGGAACTGTGTGGTATTCGCGGTCTCGCATCCTGGGTGTGCCAGGGAGAACGACATGTTCTGATATACGCTGCAGCCATGTATAAGGAAATTCTATGGCACGTTCATTACACAGACCTGGACGCACTCGAGAACCCTTACCGAATTCGTACTGGGCATTGTCATCGTCATAATCACCGCGAGGTTAATTTCCAATACAGGCATGACTCGTTAGTCGCATTCAACACGACCAGAATGGCGGAGACATTGAAAGATGCACTCCGTATCGGCCATCTTTTCTGCGTTTCCCCAGACCCCAGACTGCCAGGCGGGTTGTAGAACGCCCAACAAAAGAGCGGGGAATTTTACGTTCTGGCGAGAAACACGGACCCTGAAGACTCGAGTTGAAGTCTGCCAGGTTTGGAAGAAATCACCATAGCAATACCGGAAGTGAGTTTCCGGAAGCTCCGCGCGAACAAGACAAGCTAATTTTGGCGCGTCACGAACACTACACGGTCCCTACAATCAAACAGCGACGGTAAGCGAGGCAGTCGGGGTGTGGGAGGGATGTGTACAATGGGGGATATGTTGGGAGATAGAACAGGGTTGTCTATCATCACCATGACTGGATTTCTGTATATAAGCCTGACGTAGCAGAAGAGCTTCTCATATACCTCATGGCTCTTTACTTACTAGTTCAGAATGCTATTATTAATACTATATAATCTACTGAAGTCTACCCTCACTAATAAAGTACACTTTCATGTCAGAAATTGATATTCTTCTGCAAAATGTTTCACTTAATATCTATTTATTATATATATATCTCAACCACTTGCATCGTTAATGTTTTAATGCTTTGAGATCTACTTGAAACTAATATAACACCATTGTTATAGACTGTGTTTTGGGAATACTAGTATTAGAAATTAAACTGCATTAATATAAGATATTCTTACTGTTGCAAATTTTAAATCTTTTTCAACAAAACCAGTAAACTAGTAAAAGTATGATCTAAGCATATTCAATTATCCAACTCGATTGTATTTCTTGTCAAGCTAGCTATATCACAGGCCCCACGAATGAAACATTATCTTTCACATTAACGGATTATAAGATACTGTAAAATATCGAGCATGAGATTATGATATTAACTGAAACGAATTTAATAGAGCGAACTATGGAGAAAAGTTGATAAAGGCCAGCGCTATCAGGTTGAAAGACTAGTCCTCTATCCCAGTGGGACAGGCAAGGCGATATTCTGGATCCGTGTTTATTCCCAGAATTAGTCAGCTCCTCGATTTTCACGTCATGCTAATAGTTTAACACCTGTTCCAAAGGCTCAATCAGTCATCCCCTAAGACAGGCTCAGATTTGTAGGGCTCGTTCGAAGCCCAAGTTTGTGGACGGTTCCCTGAGTATGACATTACCGTGTTGGGGGAGATGTTATCTCGTCGTGTGTGTGAATAACGCGCGGAGACAATCAGTGATGGAGCATACAAGGGGACCTGCAGATGGACCAACTTCCGTCAACACCACGTCGCCTGGGAGATTATCGGACTTGGCTTCCATACTTTGTGATTTCCCTTAATTTGTTTCTCCAGTTCCAGACCTCCGCATCATGAACTCCGAATCAGAAACACCAAGTTCCTGGAACATTTCGTATTCTTACGAGATAGTAAGTCAAAGAGTTCACGAATCTATTCAGAACAATGTTCAGAGTAAGACACTAATGTTAAGCGCGTTTGCTCTAGTAACTCATATTCTAGATATCATAGAGTGTCAATTATAAAACTAAAACTATGACCACGATCACGCCAATAAGGGAAGGGTCCTCGTAAACTGGCGTTATCGTTGCAACACGCCTCCATCGATACGTTGTCACGGCGTCCCCAGGATGCGTAACGTCATAGCGCCTCTTCAGAAGGTGCTCGTGCATGAGGGCGAGATAATCACTAGGACAGTATGTGTTTCACAATGCCAGATGGCAGGCTATCACTTCTCGTTATCTCGCCATAGGCACCCAGTTAATCCTCTCTCTGTTAGACTTAATATAAAACAAGGTCACTGTTCTGTCAGGCATCTACGAACGTCTCCAGTATGAAGAAGGTTAACGGAATTACGAAACCTTATATGCTAGGATAGAAATGATAAATATAGCATATGAATATCTTAGAATGACAATTTGAAATGAGCTGGAGTTTGTATATATTTGTATATACTGTTGACAATATCAACGAAGAACCTTCCAAGAAAACGAATACAATAAATTATTGCGTGGAATTCTAGAAATATATAGATATGGTCTACAAGAATAGTAAGTATACGTGTAACTACACCAAAGATGTTGGTACACTATCATGACATTGTGTAACCAACGTCACTGTATTGAGTCCTACAGACCCAGCGCTGGTACACCATGGTGACTAGTCTATACACGACTCCGCGTAAACTTCTGGTACGTGTCGCCCTTGACACTTCCTTGTATGTACCCACAAGTCTGCTCTGATAGTATGTACACGTTGAGGCCACTTGACTAATGGTGGACAAAGGTCAGCATCAAATGGCCACACTGGTCAGAGGATCAAGTGTTACCAGGCCCAATATTGTCTGACTGCAGGTGTAAAGCGCACACATCCAGACATGCCTCGCTCGGGCGACTCCGCCTCTAGAACGGATCACGGCAGATTACGCCGAGGACCAATACGTTTCCCCTCGCTGACCACTCGTCGGCATACTCATGACATCACCAGGACCCTCTGTATCAAAAGACAGCTATTTGTGCTGGTCGTTCACCAGCTTGTTCCCCAATCCACTGGACGGTTCTTATGCAAGACTTTTGTTCTTTGACACCCCAGCAATCCCTCCCCACACATCGTCTCTGATGTAAGCGAGGGCAGTTTTAACAGTAATCTAAATTCCTTTTTCAAAAGTCGAATGCCCATCTTTGTCCGAATTCGATGACATTTGAGGCTCAGACAGGGTCAATGCTGGAGGTTTAGCCGTGGCAGACGACAGTCCGTGGTTTCCCGCGCTCTGGTTGCACGGACTTAGCCAGATGTTGAGCCCAGTAGCGAGACTGAACCGTGATCCCAGGCAGGTTTGGGCTAATGTGCTGTATCGGATTGCTTGTGTTTCAGTCCAGTAATTAAATGTTCTTTCACTCAATGATTATTGTGGCGGCACGTATTGTCTCTTAAATTAATTTATTGCACACAAAGGCCAATTTGGTTGTTTCTCGGAGACGCTTGGAGCAGGACGAAAAGATAAATACAGATATGAGAAAAGACGAACCTGCACCATCATTGACTTAAATTCTAGGCGGGGGCGGGGAGGGGATTGTTTCCCTGTGAAATAAAGACAAATTGACTGTGAAGACGAAAACGATTTCTTGCACTTAAGTCCCCTCGAGGGATGGATATAACTCTACGGTCATAAGGATATTAAATCTCAATAAACCGCACAAACACGCGTACGCGCTCGCTCGCCCGCACACACACACACACACACACACACACACACACACACACACACACACACACACACACACACACACACACAC
>JAULBP010157132.1:0-15211 GCA_032355345.1 Lepetodrilus pustulosus | reverse complement strand
ATAGAGTTTCGTGAAAGGAACAAAACCAGCGGTGTCTGGAAACTGTGGTGTGTACTCGCTAGCAAGGTGGTGCAGACCGCAGAATGTCTAGTAATGATGTCACACATCTAAGGGCACACTTTGCCGCCATCTTTCTTGTGCGAGGCGTGTGCGAACTGTTCTGTTCATGCAGTACAGTGATGTCACATGTCTCTCTAAGTACACTTCACACAGTTGAAAGTCGCTCATGGGCGAGATATCCTGCTGCAACGTAAAGCAATAATTCAATCAATAAAACCACTGTTGAAAGGGACGTTGCCACTGATAATAGTGTAAAATATTATAAGGGGAGACAACTCATTTTTCTTGCCCTGGGAGCTAAGCTTGTAGATTACCAATGGGGACTTTCATGTCAGTCATGGAGTATTTTCTGATAGGACGCCGGTGGCACGAGCCGCTCATGGCGCCGCTATATATGAGGGGAAGCTGTGGATATTTGCCGGATACGATGGCAACGCTCGACTGAACGACATGTGGACCGTCAACCTCTGTGGAGAACGTCGCAATTGGGAAGAGGTACGGTCATTTTACTGATGTTTTACAGCACTTTGCTATGTGATAAGAGTAATATCCCAGATAGCAAAAATATTTTGGACCTATAATGGTGCAACAATCCATGATACGTTGGCCTTGTACATTGGCCCAGTCATTTTGCTAATCAGCTCCATGATGGCCCAATTGTGTTATTTTTAGAAGTAAGTCTAATACATAAATACTTCTCTTATTTATTTTATGGTACGACCAGGTGACGCAGAGTGGAAATATTCCTCCGACGTGCTGTAACTTTGCTCTGGCCGTGGCTCGAGACCAGATGTACGTCTTCTCTGGACAGAGTGGTGCCAAGATTACTAATAACCTGTTTGAGTTCAACTTCAGAGAAAAACAGTAAGATTGTTTGATAGTTCCTATGAAATGGTTGTGTCCTGGGGTGCATTCAAACTGGCCAAGGCTCATAAGTGGCTTACTAGACTAGCTACTGTCTCGGGAGTCATACATTGGACAGGGAACCAGTTTAAGCGGCTTACTCAGCATCGGTCAGTTTGAACGCACGCCTGATCTGAAGTTTTAAAGATATTTATTTTATTTTGAAATAATGTTAATTGTGCTACAATCCAGTATTTCTCAGTGAATATCCATGAATTGCCACAGGACCCTTTGCGTTGTGCACTGTTGGCTAACTTTAACACAAAGACGCTCATTTTCACTAGATGGAGCCGAATCTCGACCGAGCACATCCTCCGTGGAGCGCCGCCCCCTCCTGAGAAGCGATATGGACACACGATGGTGGCATTTGACAGACACCTGTACGTGTTTGGTGGTGCGACGGGGCAGACTCTGCCTAATGAACTACACTGGTACGTCTACCTCACTGCTACGTCTACCTCACTGCTACGTCTACGTCTACCTCACTGCTACGTCTACCTCACTGCTACGTCTACCTCACTGCTACGTCACTGTTGCTACAGTTGTCTTCTGACTGTGGGTAAATAATAGCGGTACTGCTCTTCAGTTTTCACTGCCTTTGTTATTTTAAAGTAACGCCTGTGTTTCTTTGCTGGCAGCTTTGACTTGGACTCTCAGACCTGGTCAATCACCGACCCGTCGGCAGACAGTCAGGTCCCTGCGGGACGTCTATTCCATGCGGCCGCCGTCATCTCAGACACCATGTACATATTTGGGGGAACAGTGGACAACAACGTCCGCAGCGGGGAGATATACAGATTCCAGGTACACTTCTCAAATCTTTCATATCTACTACAAGAACATCAATACTCTTGTTGCGATCTATTACATGACGACCAGGCAGTTATGAGAGAACAATGGTCTCATAGTGGATATAAAAGCTTAGAGAAATTATCCCAAGACCTCCAACACTTTTTTAGTATGATTTCATATTCACCTCTAAGTTTTGTTCACAAATCATCATGTGATATTTGAGCATAAGCATGAAGACTCGAAAGGTTTCATAACCTCTCGGCATTGTTGTCATTATTAAGTTTCAGAATTTCATCTTCTATGTTCCTTGGCACAGTCAGTAAGTAATAAGGGCATTTTGTTTGTGAAACACTGAACTTGGAAAGTAATTTCTCTCAATGTTGAATTACTTTATGACTGACCTTGTCTTGTAGTATGTGGAGCAAGGCCTTGAATGCAAGTTGTGTGTTTCAGTTTTCCAGTTACCCGAAGTGCACTCTGCATGATGATTATGGACGGCTGTTGGAAAGTAGACAGTTCTGTGATGTCGACTTCGTACTAGGAGAAGTAGGTATATTAGTATAATTCATGCCAAAATACATGGCATTTATTGTTGCAAATGAGTGAAAATTACTGCATTTATTTAAGATAATAATTACGAAGGTGATTGTTTTGCTTGAATGTAATATTGAAAGGCTGGTTTGAGTAACTACCAAAAACAAATATATTTTTTTTACTTCTACCATGCCTTAGATAAAGCAGAATGTAAAAAACATTCACATTATATAAGTCATTGCAAAGTCTAGAGAACTTATGTCATTCTAGTAATTGATAACAGTTGTTTCGTAACTTAGCCAGTCATTACTATGCAGTATACTCTCGTCTGTTTCCAAAAATAAACATCTTGCGAAAGTACCTCCATCTCTCCTCACCCCCATGCCCTCTATTTCCTTTTTCTCATCCTCAAGCTACGGAGAGTTGTATTTTTGTTTATGATTCGCATTTTCGGATAGATTTAACTAAGACTGCATACTATATCTATATTTTAGAGAATAGGCGAGAGAATACTGCATAGTAATTACTGGTTAAGTATACTCATGAAAAGAAGTGATAACCTAAATCTCCTTACATTTGTTTCAGGAGCAGACTCACATTCCGGCGCACATATCTGTCCTGGCTGCACGGTCCGCCTGGCTGAGAGATAAGATAAAGAGTGCCCAGTCTCTGGTGAAGTACCCTTCCATTCACTCTGACTATTAGATAAAGAGTGCCCAGTCTCTGGTGACGTACCCTTCCATTCACTCTAACTATTAGATAAAGAGTGCCCAGTCTCTGGTGAAGTACCCTTCCATTCACTCTAACTATTGTGCCAGTACTCATCTATCTCGGTCGTGCGAAAATAATTCCTTTATTGCCAATATAGCATTATCTTATCTTATGTACACTTGGTCTATTGTTGTCCTTAATGTGGTTATCTGCGTTCGTTGATGTGGCTATCTGCGTTCGTTGATGTGGTTATCTGCGTTCGTTGATGTGGTTGACCATTGTTCTGACTGCTACCAGTTTCTAATATGACTGCCTGTGATGCTCAATTGTGGCTGCCACCAATCTCCAATGTGGCTGTTAATGATCCTCAATGTGACTCCCTGCAAACCCTAGACTTGGATTTGTATTCGCTATCTGCATCATGGCAATGCAGTTACCATCCTTTGTCTGTCAGTACAAGCTGGTGCTTGCAGGTTTACTGCAACATTCAGTGTTATGGATGTTGCGTGTTTCCTCCTGCCCTAAACTTATGAGCCTTGATATGAATGAAAGAATCTTGAAAGCGGCTGTAAACCCCAATTAAAAAATGTAAAAAGTCAAATAAAATAAAATTCAGGATGCACAGCCTGTAAGTGTTTGCTGGTCTTTTACAGAAGCAGTATGGAGATGCAGATTGTCTGCAGGTGGCGCTGCCTGATGCCAGTGGAACAGCGTTCCAGATGGTCCTGTCGTACATTTACACCGATAGAATACACCCTACCAAGACAGGTAGGTAGCCAGCACCAGTCAGAGATTCTAACATTCAGATAGAGGGGCCAGCTGTAGCACAATGGTAGCACATTGGACTGGAGCTAAAGGTCCCTGGTTCAAATCCTGCTGCAGGGACCCAGCATCAATATACGACATAACAGAATGTGCTGTCTGTACCATGGCATTGCAGCCATAGTTCTTCAGTACCATCCGGAGGCTCGCAGGTTTTCTGCAACATTCAGCACTAGAGATGTGGATTTCTTCCTGCCCTAAACTGACAAGTCATGATATGTGAAAGAATCTTTAATCACCAATTAGAACAAATCCACAAAACATCTCACTCAGATGGGCAGTGATAATGTAACAACAGGAATTAAGACTGTATTGGAATCCTTAAATGACTACAAGTTGTTGTGTATGTTAACTGTGTTTTTCCATTCAGGACAAGAGCCTCACAGTAATGACGTCATTCTGAGTATGATGGATGTCTACAGACTGTCGCTGCAGGTTAGTGTAGACTACTGACAGCTGTTGCCAGGAAAGTAGCATCCGCTGTGACTATTCTTGGATATAGAGTTAAACTGGTCATATCTTCTTGTGGGCTCTAGGTTCATGGTCTACTGGTCGATGTTAGTTTGAATGTGTAGACTGTATTTATGAATGTGATCCCATGGTAGATGAGATCTGCCACCGAGTTCTAGCTGTAATGTTAGTTATTTTTATTACATTATATATCTTGTGTTCCAATTACGGTAATTCAAACCTCATGTTTTTTGTACAAACAGTCTTCTATTGCCTAAAGATGTTCATAACATTGATTACATTACATGTCTCATATTCTGATCAATTTTATCTGTTTCCTGTCAGTTTCACATGTCTCGCTTGGAACAGCTGTGTGTCCACTATCTGGAGACATGCATCGGGCCGAAGAACGTCCTAGTGGCTCTACAGAACGCCGCCAAACTCAACCTCGACTTCCTCAAGGTTTGACTTCATCTTGTATAGCAGTAATATATCCATGAAATTTTGATCCATTGCATATCATCATCTGGAGTTTCTGAACAGGCTGCGAGATTATGGAATGTGACTTATTATTTCATGTTAAACTAAAATATTTTGTTCACAAATCGCCATATTATATTTGAGTTTGAGCATTGAATCGTTTTCAGAATGTTTCGAAATTTCAGGACCGTTTGAGAATACAACATGATAAACAAACAGGCAAAACACACACACACACACACACACACATACACACACACACAAAGGTTTTCTAAATTTACCCTTTTGGTGTTTGTTCTCTAGGAGTACTGTCTGCGGTTTATCGTGAAGGACTCCAACTACAGCCAGATTGTGATGAGCAAGGAGTTCGAGACGCTGGATCAGCCGCTGATGGTGGAGATTATACGACGGCGACAACAGCCGCATCAGAGGATGCTGGAAACCTACCAGGACCCAGTCATTAGTCAGTATACCCTTTCATTAGTATACTCTGTCATTAGTCAGTATACCCAGTCATATGTCAATGTTTTACATGCCATTATAAAGCAATAATAAATTGGAAAAAGTAATTAGTATGGCCTACTTTGCGCGTCTACCATTTGCTAACCATGGTTCCTACATTGTACAATTAACAGATTGTACATTGCGGTAAATGATTTATTCGATGACAAGCACCATAGCAGCATGATCAGAATTAAAATTAAATTAAATGTGAGTGACTTTTCACCAAACTAAACTAAATGTTTACATTCTTTTACAAGACTTCTACATTCTTCAAAATTCAATACCTGTCTTAGATCGACATCGTGCATGAACAGAAACCAGCACTTGTGTGTGACGTCACGATAGTCAGACTAACAAGTTAGAGCGAACTATAGATCGACAATAGTCACCATTGATCTTGTGCGAAGTCAGCCTATACCATCTCTTTAGTCCTTGTCATGTGTCAGTGTTTGATAAATTGGTATTGCCTATGATACTTCACTATATTATTTCATTTCACAAAGTTGTATCAGATGTGTTGTCTTCATAGGCTATGCATTTGATGCAACAGTCAACCTAAGCTAATAGGGAGATAATATCGTATTTTCAAGGGTAGATAACCAATGATATGAAACTAAACAGTTCGGAAAATAAATCATATTGGTCCATTTAAAAAGATTCTAGTCGAAGGGAGATAATATAGTGTGCTTTGAAGGGGAGATAATAACATTCTCCCTCCAAGTTGTTCAAGGTGAATGTGTACAATATTGGTGCGTTGTCATTGTATTGGTTTGGGGCGTGACCTTGACACCACTCCTGCAAGGTAGGGGGCAATATATCTGTGCTGACTGTATCTGACATGTTTTCTCGTGTCCGCGTTTCAGCCAACTCCCTGGAGAAGGATCTGGACATCTTCCTACAGTCGGCCGGGCAGGACTTCTGTGACATCACGCTCATGCTGGACGGCGTCTCCATCCCGGCACACAAGGCCATCCTAGCCGCTCGCTGCAGCTACTTCGAGGCCATGTTCCGGTCGTTCATGCCCGAGGATAACATTGTCAATGTGAGAGTTCCTGCTAACGCTTGCTTCACGATTTCTATTATGCAACCCACAAAGCATGCAGTGGACCTCCGTTTTTCCGGTTCCCTCGCTATCCGCACAGTCTTTACTGGGAACTATATATCAGTCTTCCTATTTAAAATGACTCGATCATCCAGAAATTCAGTTATTTGCACAATTTTTACCAGGAACACAACTGTCCAGATAAACGGGGGTCGACTGTAGAATAATAATTTTGTCATAAATAATTACCTAAAATCAGACAACGGAAATAATACCACAATAATATTGTGTGCCTTAAAAATGATGTTGGATTCTTGCATTACAAACGCTGTGACGTAAAACAATGACTCGCTCAATTATGTGACCATAGAGATATCTCACTGCTTCATAGACCATGTTTAATCCTTTAATATATTAATGTGAATACTGAGGAAGGCTTGTATGTAGCCAGTGGTGAGCTCTAGGGGTGTACTGTGACATTGTGTTAGCACTAGGGCTGTACTGTGACATTGTGTTAGCACTAGGGCTGTACTGTGACATTGTGTTAGCACTAGGGCTGTACTGTGACATTTTGTTCTCAGATCATTATTGGTGAGATGGTACCGTCACGCCAGGCGTTCGACAGTATCCTGAGGTACATCTACTACGGCGAGGTGTCGATGCCACCTGAGGACTCGCTCTACCTCTTCCCTGCGCCATACTTCTACGGCTTCACGAACAACAGACTACAGGTGGGTGCTGTAACACTTGTGTATTTCAAGCTGTCACACAACACTGGAACTCCACAGATATTTGTAAATACATCTGATTCACGTATTTTTAGAATAGAATTTTCCTTCAGAGATAATTATGATCAATTATGTTTTTGCGCTTTCTGAAATTAGTTTTTGAATAGTTCAATTTCATTTGATGTATTTGCTCTGTTTTACCAGGCTTTCTGCAAACACAATCTGGAAATGAACGTGTCCTTCCAAAACGTTATCCAGGTGAGCTTCCATTACTACACTCTGTCAGTCAGTCCTGTCCTGTAACACAGAGTTATTGTAGGTGTTCCTCCTACCACAAACAGGTACATACAGCGCCCCCTCGATATAACACGGTTCGATACACAGCGGATTCGGATATAATGCAGGGTCAGAATTGGATCCCATTTTTTATTTTCGTTATTTCCCTGTAATATATAAGATGGGAACTATAAGGAGGGTGGTATATCATGGACCCCAACTTCAGCGTTACATCGAGGGGACACACTGTAGTTGTTATTTTAATGACAATACAAATTAACATTACTTGTGTTGTAGATTCTGGAGGCAGCAGACAAGATACAAGCCATGGACATGAGGAAACACGCTCTCAACATCATTGTACACTACTTCCCTAAGGTTTGATCATTGTCACAATCTATGGAGATTTTATCTTTTCATCATTGTATGCTACTGACCAGGGTATCGTTTCTCAGAGCTCTCTTACCTACTACGAGACTATAAGCACTCTTGTAGCGATCTCTAATACATGGCGTACGTGCAATTCCGAAAGCGCTGTGGTCTCTTAGTTGATTAGAGCTTTGAGAAACGATACCCAGTGTTTGATCACTGTTACCTGTGCATCATTGGATGCTACTTCCCGATGTTTCTCTCATTGCCACAAAGCATAACATTTCAAGCATCATATCACCTGGCTTTTGTTCTAAAACATCTGGGTATCCTTTCACAAAGCTCTCTTATCCACTAAGAGACCATCGCGTTATCTTAGCAGTGCATTAGCTATCGGCAAAGAGAATGCTATGGTCTCTTAGTGGATAAGAGAGCTTCGTGGAAGGATACCCTGGAGATGATTTTGCTACTTAAGATTTTCTCAGATTTCACTAAATGGTGGATGTTCCAGGTTGCTCGACTGCCTCAGATCCGCAGACTGAGCAAGGAGCTGCTTCTGGATATTCTAGACGCCCTGGCCGACGATCTGTCCGAGTCTCGTCTCTGTCAGGATATGTACAGCACCAACATGACGGAATCCAGCAGTACTCTATGACTATGGGGTGCGGAATGTGACACTTTGTGACTGCAGGGGGGCTGAAATGTCATATGTTATGACTACAGGGAGCTGATTGTCACACATTAGGACTGACACATGAATGGCATTATGGTGGGATGAATGTGACACATAACTGGGAGACTGAATGTGACATGTTACGACTGATGGACTGAATGTGATGCATTCTGGGCCATGGGGGACAGAATGTGACACATTATGATTGTCACACATTAGGACTGACACATGGATGGCATTATGGTGGGATGAATGTGACACATAACTGGGGGACTGAACGTGATATGTTATGACTATGGTGGACTGAACGTGATATGTTATGACTATGATGGACTGAACGTGATATGTTACGACTATGGTGGACTGAATGTGATATGTTATGACTATGGTGGACTGAACGTGATATATGACTTTGGCACTGAATGAAGTCATCAGTGAAGCATTGATAATGATTGTGAAATTGAACACCAGTCTGTTGGAACTGAAAGTGGAGATAAGAAACTATTGTTTTCTTCATGAAATTCCTTGATAACAGGCTATACCACTGACCTGATTGAAAGTAAACAAGTTGTGAGTGAATTGAACTGAAAGTTATTCTGTGGGTATGTTCTGTGCAAGAAATGAAATGTGTTTCACAAAGTGAAAGTGTCTCACTGTGATCCTGGTAGTTTGTGTGTTACAATTTCCTGAACACATAGGCTGCCAGCTGATGGTTCTATAGCCACTGAAGATGGCCGTGAAGCAAAGAAAATTGAAAAACAAATCATTAATTGCCAAATATGAAATAGTTTTTCTGAGATACGATTCTGATGGTGCGTGTGACAATCAACTGGACGGATGCTGTATGCTGACGATTCTGGTGCTGTGATACCTGGGTGGTGTTCCTTTCATTCTCTGGAAGATCCAGAAGATCCAGAACACCAATGCAATGCAGGAGATTAATGTCCAGGATTTGACCAATATCTCCCATGGAGATAGGTGGTACAGGCAGGAGAATGACGTCGTCCATCTATGGACCTTCTTACGACCTTCTTAGCCTAAGAAAGTGCATAGCACGTGCGATAGGTATCCTTAAGATTATCGTACGATCATAAGTATGTTTCGAGAATAGTGCCCCTGTTATTTGTGCCATCAGCTAAGCCAAACCGGCGGACTGTAACAAAGTGGTATGTTATTTTTGTTCATTCCGTAAAGTATAAACAAGAGAGGATCTACCAAACATGGGCATTATATGTGACTTCACGAATTCTCAATCACTTTTTGTTCCATTCACTGTACCGGAGAATCCTAAAATTCACCAATCCTGGAGAACGAAAGGAACACACCTCTAGATTAAAAACAGTACACTATAGCTCCAGATGTCTCGTATAGATGTACAGGTCTCTCACTGGTCATGTACACTCTTGCTTGGTAGAACTGTACCAGAGGTGTCGTGTGTGGTATTGTTTTTAATATTCCATTTCAGAGAACAACCTATTGAGAGCTATACCATACTAGCCATAAATTATTGCTTCTGTGGTGTCACCAATATTTTAATGTGTTTTGTTGGTAGATGTATTGAATCTCTTTTGTGCTGACAGAAATGTACAGCCTTGAAGACAGTTACAGTTTGCATAATACAGGGTATCCTTTCACACAGCTCTCTTATCCGCTAAGAGACAATAGCGATCTCTTTGCCGATAGCTAATGCTTTGTGAAAGGATACACTGTCCTCTAGGTAATTCTTAGTTCTACTTCAGTATGTCAAAATGTGTGGCACGGACAACCATGGAATCCTTCCCCATGATTTGTTCTTGCAATGAGCAACACTGCCATAGAATCCTGCATAATAGTGCTACCTCGATATCAGATAGCTGGATGCACAAGTTGGATGTTATTGGACCTTGTAATTCCCACTCGTCACCTATGGGTGAACTACAATCGACCCCCATTTATCCGGACAGTTGCATTCCCGGTAAAATCGTGCAAATAACTAAATTTCCGGATGTCTGATATATGGTTCCCAGTAAAAAACGTGTGGACAGCTAGGGAACTGGCTATCCAAAGTCCGGATAAATGGGGGTCCACTGTATTCCTGCTGCGACGTAAAGCAATACTTAGTCAATCAATCAATGTAATTCCCAGTGGCTTAACCTTGTGTGGACTGACACAAGCATGTACGATAGAAATTAAGACTAGCATGTCGGCCCAAGCCATTTCTCACAAATTTAAATGTATTCAAAGGGCTGGTACAAATTAACTACTGACTTTAATAACTATTTCTGTTAATTGGTTTTGGAGGTATGATGACACTCTATCAATTGAAAGTCTGCTGTGTTTATATGTATTTTTTACAAAACTACAAGAAGATACAATGTAATTTTTTCTCCACAAAATATGTTGAGCAAAATCTCAATTTCAGTTTTTAGTAATTGAATTCAATGTACATGATGTTTAAGATGTCTCCACATGTAGACAAATATTTATGAAACTTGTGTCAATTACAGATGTATTAAGATCTATGTTACCTGTAAATGGACAATGTTATAATAGTCCATTTAATAGGAGAGATAGTTTATTGTCTGTACAATGCGAAGCAGGATATTGATAGTCCTCATCTGTGATACTCTTTCTGTTTGTTTTGTTGTGTTCATGTGTAAATATTGTTGTTCACAAGCTAATAAGTTACGGTACATACGTATTGCTGGTCAATAAATATGACATCATTTGATATCCTTGCTTTAGTTTGTTTTCATCGACAGTTAAATTTACTGGTATTATGGTACTTGGTGTACTTTCTGTATTGGCATTCTTCAAAATGTTTTACGCGCTACGACACGTCATCGTAGAAGGGTCTCCATAAAATAAACGTTGGCCACTGGAATCACGTCGTCCACTGGAATCTAACCCCTAAACTATTTCACGACCATAGAACTAGAACATTGAACGTTGGAGCCATATGAAGGTCCCAGGTTCAAATTCTGTTTTCATACTGGTATTAATATTCACAAAAGTTAACTTTGTGACGAGATCATGATAGGATGTGCCGTCCTTGGGCCTATAGTACCAGCCAGTGCTCGCAGGTTTACTGCAACATTCAGTGCTACAGATATTGGTTTTCTCATGTCCTAAACTGACAAGCCGTAATTATGAGTAAAAGGATCTTGAAAGTGCTTCTAAATCCAAGTTTAAAAAAAAAAGCAACTTATCATGAATCTTTTAGGGTAGATTTTTCTCTGCCGAATGTAGTTTCCTCTTAACAAGCCACAACATTGGTGTAATAAGCTTTAAATTGTCTGGGCACCAAAACAGTTCCTTCCAATGGAATAAATATTGATGAGAAATTTCAAAGAATGAACATCAACTTTATTGGAGATCAATATATTCTCCCATAAATTATATGTACTGTACATTAATATAATTTTTAGACAATGTAAAGATGAATGCGTTAACCTGAAACTAGAATCATAGACAAGGAGATGTTAAGTTGTAATGCTAAAGATGGCTGCCATTAACTAATGTCGGAGAAGAAGACACTGATGCATATTGTTATAATGATTATACTATGGAGGAAAGATGAAAACAATTTCTCAGACAATTGCAATGGTAGAATTTGGCACTAAATAGTAGCTACTAGCTCCATATGACAGACAAATGAGATAGATGTAAAAGTATTGGAAGATTTCTCCATATGACATCAAACCCAGTGATCAACTGACAACATAATACATGTAATTGTACATTTATAATGCACTGACTCAATGCTCGACGCATGCTCGAAGAACAGATAATAATGGTTTTAGTGCCAAATTTCCAGCCATCGCTGCTCATTGCAATGCAATGCAATAAATGCGTATATCTAGAAACATGGTGTAAACAATATTTAGTTGCAATAAAATAAATATAATTAAAATAAATCATAGAAAAAATGCACATATTATATTACAGCATCTGTTGAAGAGTGCATTTATTATTTCATATGTAAGGATGAATAACCTAGATAATACCACAATGATCCCTGAGTTGAATACGTGAACTGGTGGAGATTGAAATAAGATAGTGTGGTTGTTATGGGATGCATCATATCATTTTGTTTTTAATATGAATAATAATTTATACGGAACAATAGAACACCTAAATAACAATAGAACACCTGGCCCCCGTTTCACGAAGGTGTCCTAACTATTTAGGAGCTCCTAAACAATCACCTGGCAACAAACGTTTCACGATGACATCATAAGACTTATTCCTTCATAAATCAACATCAAACTGAAACTGGGTCATAACGTTAGGAGCTCATAAAGTTAGGACACCTTCGTGAAACGGGGGCCTGGCTGTTGAGAACGTAGCATACTGTACCTGTCTATGGATTCAAAGTAAGAGCAAAAGTTCTGTCTACTCTCTACATGAGAAATGTTTACGAGTACGTCAAAATAATAAAATTTGTATCTACAAAGTCAAAACAAAGACTAATTCTGCATACCGACTCGACATAAGAACCACACCTGTACAGACAAATCCTAAAATAAAAAGAATATTGCTGTCTACATACATAATAAAGAAAAGACTGATAACATCACTGATAATCAGTGTTAGAAACTTTAGTGTTATGGCCACTGGTCATCCGGGCCAGTAACTCTTAATTTCTACTGGCCCTGTTCAAAATCAGCTGGCCCAGAAGCCAACCGAATGTCATTATCACTTAAATTTTTCCGGACCAGCGGTAATTTTGAACACTGCTGATAATATAAAAATATATTTGTAAATAAATTACTAAATGATTTACAATAAACTATTAAATGCAAGAATGGATCTTGAGTCTGGTATGGTAAGAAAGAACAGTTGCGTTGGTGATAACTAATATCTTAAACTCAAGGAAATGTTGGTCGGTGGTAAAACTGAAGACATGAAAACTCATAAAGACAACACTCTAGATGGCTGATAAAAGCTGGAAGCGTGCGCTATTACGCCTACCTCCTACACCCAGTCAAACAGACACACTGTATCATAGTCAACTGATCAGGATTTCAATCAACTACACTACCATACTCAATTCATCGTGTCACAATCATATCTTGCTATAGCAAAACGATGTCACTGTAGTTAAACAAACATTTTCAGTATAATTTTGACAATGCTCAATATATCACAGATCTATGGTCATAAAATGAGGTGTGTATGGTACATTCAATATTGCCTGTCAAAGAACATACTGTAAATCATAAAATGTTAGCGTCATTAAACTTTAGCGACTGATGGATTACCGAACAGTTAGTGTCATAAAATATTAATAAGCTTGCCCATACTTATAAACTAATTTCTTTGTGTAAGTTTATCTTAAGTTACCATTGTTTAAAACTGTATGTACAGTAAATACTCGCAAAACGTAAATACAGTGCACACATACATATATGGAATACTCTAAAAACATATTAGCAAATGAAATGTTAATGTCTAAGAGCAACTCGATAAAATCATTAAAGTTTAATGCTCAGTAACAGTTAAGGATTTACAGTAGTTCATTTGTAATCTAATAAATATGCATGATGATATTTCTGTTGTATACAGTATCAATTTAATACAGAACATATTTCAAAGACTACTAATTATTGAGGTATTTCAATATCTATACAAAATATATTACTTTGAGATTACTTTGCCATCCAGTATGGTGCATGGCTCGACACTAAGGACTGTCCGCCTGTCCGGGACAGGTACGATTCACAGTCGGACAGGTTAACAAGCCTTTTACATATAGTTACATGTCCGAAAGGGCACAGGGACAAGTGCCACAAAAAGTTAATGTCAAGCCCTGTGGTGTACAGGGTAGTACGTTCCACACGAGAACTCTGAGAATGGTAACTCCTACATGTATATTGAGATATGAGTCACCAAGTTGCTATAACAGTTCTGTGGAACCATGTATCCTTTCACAAAGCTCTCTTATCCACTAGGAGACCATAGCACTCTCTTAACAGAGCGCTATGGTCTAGTGGATAAGATAGCTTCGTGAAAGGACTCACAGGGCCCTAGGTATCACTTCTCAAAGCTCTTTTATCCACTACAAGACAATTTCGCTCTTGTAAGTGCACGAGCGTCATCTATAAGAGATCGCTACGAGAGTGCTAATGGTCTCATAGTGGATAAGAGCTGACCAGACTTTTGTGTTATTCAGCAGTCAGCTGTCGTATCTCTTCGGCTAACACCGAAGTCACGTGCATGGCTTTGTCCACTTCCTCTCCGCCAATCTGCTGCAGTGCCACCTGTGCGGCTTCACGAACGTGGGATATCACGTCGTTTCTCCTGGAACACACGCACATATAATCACAGTACTTATACACAGGTTTCTAGTACATTTTTCAGTTCAATGTCATAAAAAATGTTCAAGAAAGAAATTGGACTTTATTGTCTTAAAACATGTTTTAAAATTCCTATTATGGTAATTAATAAATTACATGGCTCTCCAGTACTTAACTTGGGCCTATTATCGAAACATTCTTACAATCTTAAGGATACCTATAGCACATGCTATGTACATTCTTAGACAAAGAAGATCAAAAGAATGTTTCTAGAATAGTCTCCCTTGTCTCCATTGCTGCATACACCACATGAAAAGGTTATGGTCTCATGTATTTAGACCTTTATGACAAGTTGCACAGGAGAAAAGATTTGACATTTAATCAGACCAATAGGACTGTAGGAATGTGGATGAAGGCTCTCTTGTAGCGTGGTCTGCATTACAATTTAAATATCACTGTTTAGGAACGTGTGTGAAGACGGTCTTACCACATACATGGCGCTCGTGCACTTAAGAGAGAGAGAGAGAGAGAGAGAGAGAGAGAGAGAGAGAGAGAGAGAGAGAGAGAGAGAGAGAGAGAGAGACAGAGA
>JAULBP010157021.1:0-15212 GCA_032355345.1 Lepetodrilus pustulosus | reverse complement strand
AGAGAGTGAGAGAGAGAGAGAGAGAGAGAGAGAGAGAGAGAGAGAGAGAGAGAGAGAGAGAGAGAGAGAGAGAGAGTTGTAATGATCTTACGTTAGATTTGTAATAATTTGTATTGGTTATCGAACAACAAAAGTAATCTGTTATTATTAAACGTAGAATTACAAAAACTATATGCTATTATACTAGGAATAGGTTCACAGCATTCACATCTGTATGTTGGTGGTAAGCACACAACAAACATCTGTATTACTGGATAAATAGAAAACCAACAATCACATAATTATATCAATAAAAAATAGGAACACATAGCACCAGACGTAGAACGACCATATCATATGTTTCATTATCCTAAAGACTACAACAAGTATATGGCCATCATATAATCTGATGTCAAGTATTGGATCTTGGTCCAGATCAGATGTATCAATGTATCAATTCATAGTAACATACCTTGAAAGTACGAATAGGACATAAGAACGTTTTCTAAGGAAAGCATACGTATACGAGTATATTAAACATTTAGATTCACGTATTGCCAGATTATGGTAATTGTAATGACATGTGAGATGTTACACACAACCTAATCAATGGGTAGCTACAACTGTAACACCCAGCTAATAGCATGGGCAAGCCATGAAGCAACTCTTCAAACATCGGAATGGAACATCTCCCAGAATACAAGAGTCGTATATCCTAAAGGCTATTTACACATTGCACCATTTTCGTATGAATTATTATTGTACCATTCTAGCTTGCTTTGCAATCATGTTTGTTTCTTTACTATATCGAGTGGTAATAACTGTAATATATTGACTACAAAGACGTGTCCATCCTCGAAAGATGGAACTTTATGTTTACATACATTGACATGTGACTGGTCTTAAGTAGACATAATAGCTCGGAGTGTCGAGGATGGGATTTGTAGCGTGGATCCAGTGCAGTTCAATATCGGTCAAACCCAGTCATCATTGTTGCTTTTAGCAAACGTAATGACAATAATTTGAATATCCATACGGGCGTTGGACTAGTAATGACATCACACTTGAATAGCAGTGCTTGTTGTTACTCTGTTAGCTAATCCTGGGTTCTATATCATTTTATAAACTCGATTCGGTACTGTAATCAGCCGTACAGCTAGTGCCAATATCACGGCACAGCCTGTAGATGGTTGTTTGTGGGTAATAAAGCATCTTCCTGGATCTAAATCAGGGTCAAGTACACCAATCTCGTCCATGGACTTCGCTGATCATATCAGGGCCTCAGTTTAGTCCGGCGCCGTGAAAACACCAATTATCTCAGCCAGTATAATTAATTTCGGACGGTAACGCAGGGGTGTGTTGAGCAATATATCTTGTACATTGAATGATGACGATATTCACCATTCACGTGGGTGGTGTCAAACTACAGCGTTTATCCAATCATAGAGCTGGCATCAGTCACGTGCGTGGAGAGGAAGTACAATTTTATGCCAATCACAGTTTTAGCTATCGAATACAATGGTCATATTATAATAGAAAAATAAATACTATCGGAAATTACTATCTATAGCAGTATGATATGAGTATTAACTTGCTGTCGATGTGTCTCTATCCTACATTGAATGCACCATGTAATCGTATTCTTAGACGACGTGTATCTCCATAACGAAGCATTAAGATTTGAGTTTAAATCCCACACTGTTGCCTTGACACCTTGGAGGCGATGATTCCAGAAGAGGCAGACTGAGATGTAATATATACATACGCTCAGTTACGATGTTCAGTCTTGGTTTATGTACACCTCTGTGTATCGCGTGTCTTGCCGTGACTGCCGGAGTAGTGAGTGATCTTCAATCACCATAATCACACCTCGCCAATGTCCCTGAACCTTCGAGGAATACACTGGACAGGTTTGACTAGCTCTATTAACACATACTACTGGTAGCTGATATTGACAGGCTCTGTCTATACGACACTTTGTGATGACATTAACCTTAAGCTTACTGTCCATATGCTATATGTACACATATATTGAATCTACCTAATGACAATAGCTTTCTCTCGAGGTATATTTTGCTTACACACCATGAACCGCCTGGTGGCATTATCTAAGCTTCGATGGGCATCTAGCCTAACTTAATAGACTATGTGATGAAGCATTTTTTATTCTGGATGGTGATTTGATTACTTTAAGTGGACTTATTTACACCGCTACTTTTGAATATATAATGTCTAGTTTACAGTGCGGACTTTTGATGATGTGCTGTATCTTGACTACGAATAAATCTGTATCCCGCACTCTGTGATCTAGGTGATGATGGCGCTATCCTGTTGTTGACGTGTGTATAGGCTACTTAGTATTTGTAACATCAGCAAGCGCATATGACCAGCATAGAATAATTACCTGGTAGGATTAAATGGAACTGTGAACGTTACCTTCCTAGCACATGAAACTGAAGTTTGCGTTGTATACTCCCGATGAAGTTGAGAAGGAAAATGACGGCACACTGGTAGTAATGTGTCGTTATGAGCGAGGTCTGATCCGGCACGACCAGCGTGTGCAAACTATTATTATTATTACGTAAACATAACATCACATTACTCACTGTGACAATGGTCGTACTCTATGTAGATTAGCTAATCACACCTCCGGTGCATTCCTCGCCGTGTTGGTATTAGTGCAGCTGTGATTCCATTCACACAGGTGTTGAGAATTGATGAAATGTGAATTTCACTCGCTGCACACAGTTGAATGGATTTCATTAGGATACCCATGAGGCTTAAACATTGTGTAAATAATGCTTCTATATTTACAAGGCCTCATTAATCATAGTATATATTCTCAGTGGCAAGTCTTACTAGCCTCATTTCTGTGTAGCATGAGCTCACATTCCAGTACTTTCAATCAGGAATTCTCATTATACATCACGTGTGGTTCATGTTCACACTCACCAAGACTGCGTGTCGCGGAGGCGTCATCGCTCGCGCCCGGGTCCACAGGAACGGCCATTATAGGGCCATTACGTCATGCCCAGTCCATGATCCACGTATAGCCATTAGGAGTATAGCTCTTCAATGTGTTTGTATTGTATATCTGCAAAATGCGTACTAAGTCGAAGATGGTGAAACATTGATAAATGACGATGCAAATCCAAATGAGAACATAGAGACAGTTGATATATTCTGTAGAGTTTATTATCAGCACAACACACACTTGTGTCTCTGTTTGTAATTCATCTATTGACATTTCCTTCATAGTTAACAATGGATGATAGTTTAGTATTTGTGGTAGCTGGAAAATTAAAACTGTGCATTTCGCTAACCTTAGTACATGGGTATCGTTTATCGAAGCTCTCATATCTACTTCTACTCTCGTAACGATATGTTATGCATGGCGTTAGTGCACCTATGAGAGCTCGATATGGTCTCATAGTGGCTATGAGAGCTTCGAGAAACGATACCAAGGTTAATATGGAGGAATATCACATTATTAGCATGCATACCTGTTTATGGTACAGCAATGCTTCAGTCAGAGTGTCTAACACGTTCAGTCAGGGTGTATGTGCTCACCTAACGTGTTCGCTGTGTCTATGTCAATGTTGTACCCTGGCTAACGTCAGAGTGAGCAGATCGGGAACAACTTGCCACTACCTCAGTAGTTTCAATACAAAATTTACTGGTGTAGTACTAGTGTGATTCGATTTTCTAATGAACTGTGTATATACTTGTGTGAGCTAACGCATCGTCCGGATCAAATCATCAAATGTTTTTAGTCATAATACTTACATCGTCTGATGAGCCACACAGCTGCAGGCATGTGTCAGAGTTAAACTGATGAACGGCGGCTAAGTACAATAACATTCCTGTAATACGAGTGGCACATATTACATTTGAGATTCACTGTTCATCAAAATTTAGTAGCATCATACCGATGTCAAGCTCTATATAATTAATATCTCAACAAATGTACATAATTGTCAAATAGGAATACGTGTTCTTATCTGTGACTGAGTCAGTGGTTACCTGGGATAAAGTCGTTGAGTTATCTGTAACTGAGTCGTTGAGTTATCTGTAACTGAGTCGGTGAGTTATCTGTAACTGAGTCGGTGAGTTATCTGTAACTGAGTCGGCGAGTTATCTGTAACTGAGTCGGTGAGTTAACTGGGATTATATACGTTAGATAACTGGAAATTAGTCGGAGAGTTATCTGGAACTGAGTTAGTGAGATATGTTGGATTGAGTTAGTGAGGTATATGTGACTGTCAGTGAGTTATTTGGGATTGTCGGTTAGTTATCTGGGACTGAGTTAGTGAGTTATCTGGGACTGTCAATGAATTACCTGGGACTGTCGGTGAGTTATTTGGGACTGAGTTAGTGAGTTATCTTGGATTGAGTTAGTGAGTTATCTGTGACTGTCGGTGAGTTACATGGGACTGTCAGTGTTAATGGCCTCATTGTTTATGAGTATACCAAAATGTGGACATATCCCAGTTTAGATCCGTCCAGACTACAAAGTGCCGTGATACGAAACTGGATATTCAGATAGTAATTAAAAAATAAATCCTTATCATTTACAGCTTATAATAACATATCGCTATGTATATAAAAATAAATGCACACTACTGAACTACAGAGTGTAAGTAGGTCGTGCACTATACTGGTGCATATACATTCGGTGACTGTCTATGGCATAGGGCAGCATATTGCAATATGAAGTGTGGATTTACTATCGCTTGCATGTGTCACACATTAAATTACACCGTATAATTCAAAACATGACATGATATACATTCTTGTGTGAACTATAGATCTAAAATTGTAGGCGAAAGACATGCGAGAAACAATGCGCTATGTAAACATGCAAGACATATATAACAGAGAGTAGCTAGCATTGCAGCCATGTATAGCAATATACAACTGTAAATTCACTTGATACACCGACCAAATACATCAGTGCATATAATACTGCGCATGATGGCATTTGCCATTTTGTTGGGTTTACATAAAACAAGTGTACATGCGCTACGATATACAACAACAACATTTGCATATGTTATCATGACGTGGTGAAGCATATAGTAACTATGAGCATGCAGGTCTGTAGTAGGTGTAGGCCTGTTATGTGTACTGGTCTGTAGTAGGTGTAAGCCTGTTATGTGTACTGGTCTGTAGTAGGTGTAGGTCTGTAGTAGGTGTAGGCCTGTTATGTGTACTGGTCTGTAGTAGATGTAGGCCTGTTATGTGTACTGGTCTGTAGTAGGTGTAGGTCTGTTATATGTACTGGTCTGTAGTAGGTGTAGGTCTGTTATGTATACTGGTCTGTAGTAGGTGTAGGTATCTTATGTGTACTGGTCTGTAGTAGGTGTAGGTCTGTTATGTATACTGGTCTGTAGTAGATGTAGGCCTGTTATGTGTACTGGTCTGTAATAGGTGTGGGTCTGTTACGTGTACTGGTCTGTAATAGGTGTAGGTCTGTTATGTGTACTGGTCTGTAGTAGGTGTAGGCCTGTTACGTGTACTGGTCTGTAATAGGTGTAGGTCTGTTATGTGTACTGGTCTGTAGTAGGTGTAGGTCTGTTACGTATACTGGTCTGTAGTAGGTGTAGGTATCTTATGTGTACTGGTATGTAGTATGTGTTGGTATGTAGTATGTGTTGGTCTGTAGTAGGTGTAGGTCTGTAGTAGGTGTAGGTCTGTTATGTGTACTGGTCTGTAGTAAGGGTTGGTCTGGTATGTGTACTGGTCTGTAGTAGGTGTAGGTCTGTTATGTGTACTGGTCTGTAGTAGGTGTAGGTCTGTTATGTGTACTCGTCTGTAGTAAGGGTTGGTCTGTTATGTGTACTGGTCTGTAGTATGTACAGGTCTGTTATGTGTACTCGTCTGTAGTAAGGGTTGGTCTGTTATGTCTACTGGTCTGTAGTATGTACAGGTATGTTATGTGTACTGGTCTTTAGTAGGTCCAGATCTGTTATGTCTACTGGTCTGTAGTAGGTGTAGGTCTGTTATGTGTATTGGTCTGTAGTAGGTGATGGTCTGTTATGTGTACTGGTCTGTAGTAGGTCCAGATATGTTATGAGCACTATTATGTACACGTATATTATGTACAGGTATGTTATGTGTATTGTATTGGTATTGAATGTATGTGTATGTTATGTGTACTGGTCTGTAGAAGGTACAGGTCTGTTATGTGTACTGGTCTGTATTAGGTACAGGTATGTTATATACATATCTAGCATATGACGTGCTCAGGTCACGTGGTTCTCATGTATAATCAGCAGGAACACTTTAAACATACAGTACGACCATACAGTGATTGAAACACTCGGCGTTTGACGTGGATTTCAGTCTTGTAAAGTGCAATGTTTTTATGCATAGATGATCTCTCCTGCCACGTGTTAAATAAACTTGCGGAAAGATAGACAATGATAAGACACACGTGACGTTCTCTTGGCCGAATAGTAGACTTCAAATGAGTATATAACGCTGGTGCCGCTTGCGTGTAACTAGTCTCATTACGACATGCTCATCATATGAACCACTGACATCGACGCCCATCATCTCAGGGCTGTCTTGTTAGAAACAGTAACGATGACAACCACTGGTTACTTTTAGTTCGTACGACGACGGTCAGTATACAAATGTCAAAACACACACCCATCCCATAAATAATTATTAGACCCGGATTCGAATATATAAAGGTTTTCCCATACATTTAGGATACACTATGGGATTTTGAAGATGATGGTGATGCCGACCACGTTGATGACGACGTAGACGAGGAAGAAGAATCTGTCAGTCACACACGCTATCACACGCCACTCTCTTATGTAGCGTTCTCGCTCTTCCCGAATGCGTTTCTTTTCCTCGGCTTTTTCTAAAATGTCTCTGATAGAACGCACCTCCTCCAAGATGGCGCCCGAACGGAAGCCACCCTTGTCCAGGAATGCCTCCAGATCTGAGCCCTCGGTCTGGGGGGTGACCCTGTAGTCCACACCATTGTCTAGTAATCGCACTTTAGAAACCCGGAAATCGCGGTCGGGACATTTTTCTCTGATGTCCTTGTACGTTTTCGATGTGTTCTTCTTCGTATCGGCTGCTTTCTCGACTGGCTCAAGAATCTTGTCCCGGAGACAAAGAATAGTTGCGATCCCTTTTATTGTGCACTGCAACAAACATGAAATGGGCGGGTTATTTCCAATACTGCATGTATATTATTAATGATTGGAGCGAAATGGGCCCAGTATGTGGCGACAACACAAACAGTCTCAAAGCAACTAGTAACATTAACATCAACATCTGCTGCATCAATTATTGCATATAATAGTATGTCGAGTTTATAATTGGATATTATTTTTATTAAACAAAATCTTATCATGCCTAACAGGCGCGATGACATATTATCGCCACTGGCAAGTACCATACATCGACTTGTCATTACACATTATCTTCCTGCGCAGTTGTTCCGTAGTGAGCCGACTCCTCCGCGAATTTCCTTATATGTTTTCAACTTAAATATCAGACCGATCGACGGCTTCTCTTTCAGCTTGCCACGTGGATTAATCAACAATGCAATCAAATGAAGCAATGTCCTTGGGATTTGTACGTGTTCCGCTACGTCGGAAACTGAAAATACCAGTTTTTAGAGGAATCACGACCACTGGTATTGGCTAGAAAATATTGTATTTAACAATTTGCAAGTAGAATTCCCAACAGATACGTAGGTGTCAACTGAATAGATGAATATTCAATGTTGAGCCGATATAGCATCCAACTGCTGCTTTAAATAACAACGAGTTTGCCATGTTCATTCTTCACCTGAATGTCATTGCCATTAGATTGTAGGATAACTGATGTTAATCTGGCGCCCTGCTTGCATGTACGATTCGTAATGGGAAATATGATCTGATAAACACTCAAACACAATCACTAAGGTCAGGATTAATTTCTCGATTCCATTATATTTTATTCTAAATCATAGTATATCCTATTTCACCTCCGGTTTAATACACTGCCACATCGGCTCATGTTAGTCTATTACATAGACGTATTTAGTGGCAGACCTGGCACAGGTGAGAATACTACGTTGGGTACGCTAGGGTTATTAGACGACAGGATATTTCACTGTCCGCTGTGATACCAGGTATGCAACGTGAGGACCCGTTACTACAGTACACAACAAGACATGATCGATTGCGATATAAATTGTATGCAGCAATGAATAGTAACATCGATTAAACGTCTCGTATAGTTTAATTTATATAAATTATTAGTTAGATCGCCCAGTTTATCAGTAACTTATAACAGTCATAATTACAAGTAAAAAGCGTCCAATAATCGCTCTGTAGACACATTTTATTTCTACATACGTGGCTGTATGGAACATTGATAAGCCAATGAATGCCCAGACAAGAAATCGGTTGTAACACTCATCTATATGAACCACCACAGTAAAGGTGTACCACTCAACTATTAATGCCACCAATCGTAGAGAGGTGCACTATTGATAGAGGTGTACCACTCATCTATTTAGGCCACCAATCGTAGAGAGATGCACTACTAATATAGAGGAGTACCACTCATCTATTTAGGCCACCACAGTTATAGAGAGGTGCACTACTGAGAGAGGTGTACCACTCACCGATCTCAGCCATCTCGGCGCCCTGTTGATGTGCACGCCGCGGAAGTACATGTTAGCAATGATGCAGGCCAACACTGTGGACACGGTGATGAGGACCATGCTGAGACAGAAGTACGCCCCTGAAATAGAGGATGTACATATGTGAGCTAAACAGTGCTAAACTGGACATAAATATATGTAACAATGGACATAGTGATGACAACTAGGACTTAGGAAATAGCTTTAGATTAAGTATATCGTTTAGATAAGGTTAGACATGGGATGGGGTTTGGACAGCTTTAAGGCTTGAAAAAGATGCATTGTTTGTACATAATACATTGATGAGAGATAGAACATACAAGTACTAAATAATAGTATTGCAAACATCCTGGATAATTAATATTTTAGTTGCAGATGATAACAACATTGAGTAAAACAAACCCAATAAGTTGCCAGAGGCAGAGTGCCTTGAAACACATAGATGAAGTTTATGATATATTAGTACCTATACTGTGTGGTTCTACTGATGTACATACCAATGAGAGGCACTGTGGCTGATGTAGTGTGTGGTGCTATTAGTATACATACCAATGAGAGGCACTGTGGCTGATGTAGTGTGTGGTGCTATTAGTATACATACCAATGAGAGGCACTGAGGCTGCTGCACGTGGTGTTGACTCTGCCAGGACGAGAAGGAGGAAGAAGAATGCAACAAATATACTCATACCTGAAAATAAAGCCAGAAATTAGCATTTACATCCAAGACAATTCCGTATTTCACTCAGTATAGCAGAATTTAATTGCATTCGCTAATCAGACCAGTTAGTTTACTGTATCTACTCTCCACTGCTGAAGAAATTACACCATGGGCACTTACCAAGCTGCAGTTTAGCTGGCGACTCTGGAGGAACCCAGAATATGACAAGTGTGAGCAGAGACAGGAGTGCACAGGGTAGGACCAGAATGAACGTGTAGAACGCCACCTTGCGCTTCAGTCTAAGAGTAAACGTTAAGTCTGGGTACGGCTCTGGACAACACTTGTAGTATTTAACATTCCTCTTTGCTCTGTTCTCCAGAATGTCCCACTCATTGCTTGGTACCATGTCGCTGACGTCCATCAGATGACTGGCGACGAATTCGATATTCAGCTTGTTACCATTGTATGTCCATGAGCCGAACTTAAGATTGCATGTTTGTATATCGAAGGGGAAATACAGCGTGTCAAACAGACAGGAACTACGCAGAATAGCCTGGGGCATCCACAGCAGGTCTCCATTGCTGGACACCACCACCAGGGCGTCTCGCTGTTCCCGGAGACGATCGTCAGCACTGAAGAATAGACCAAACATATTCAATACGCATTGATGAAACGTTTATGGCATATATTTGTAATTATTAACAATATTGACGTTGCGACTTGTTTTCTGATAAAATTGTGCTAATGTACAAATCAAACCAAATATATGTGAACGCATATTTTTCATACTATTTTATGATATTGATTATTTGTGTGTCGTAGCTATTAATATAAACATGTGTAAAGATTGTATGTACAGTATGTGTCTACAAGCTGTAACTCACTTCCAAACAAGTATGTATCTTTGAAATGTACCGGACTATTATAATATTTGTCTAACGCCGTGATGCCTCTGGCATGTCTCTGTATTGTGGCGCCCGTGGCAGCTCGTCCCACGACGCTTCAGCAAGTCAGGCAACATCAACAGTGCACGTTTGGACAGAGTGATCTCCATTAGGTTATTGCTAAACACCGGCCCGCAGAGTTCGACCAAACCAAAGTGGTCATCCCTGGTTATAATTACTATCTGTGATGTATGATTTACACACTCGGTTCAACCCGCGCCTAAACCCCGGCTTGGCCATACTCCCGACCAGTAGGTCTGTCTTTGACGCTGCTCCCGAGCAATAGGCCTGTGTTTGACGTGAGAAGACGAGACTGTGTTTGTGTAAGTGCTGGCCAGGAGCCGAGTCGTGTCCAGCTTGACCCCTGACCTCTCATAACTGTGCTCCACTTAAGGACAATTAAGAATGTACTTCAATGTAATCTCCTCAATCTAGTCCCCACTGTGGATGCAAGCGTATCCACGTCCCATTCGTGTTTAGCTTTGAAATGTAACAATCACATGCATATCGATGAAAGGGGAATTTAAGATGTTATCTTTCCTTTTACAACCGGAGCTCCCCCTCAAAGCAACAACCGGTGTCGATCACATATACTGTGGTTATCTGTATAAGACAGTAAACATAGGAAGCAGGAAGAGATGACAGGGCCAGACAGGGGCCTCAGAACTAAGCCCACTTTCTATCTCACATCACAGAGAAGTCAAAGCGGTGGGTTTGTAAGGAAGATCTCTATAAAAGCCCTTCAACTCTCCTTATCGATGTCTGTAATCATGGCATGATCCCAAGGAACAGCTATTTCGGAGTTTGACTGTATCATAGAGACACTTTATTGTGTCATATGTACACGTCATTATAAAGGATCGATGGAAGGCAGTGTATGGCATGGACCCATTGCGTTGACGTACATTGACTTAAGGCATTCTATCACATAGGCCTACGGCATTATATCACATGGATGTTTCACATGCAAGGAAAGTACACTCATACTGGTCTTGTAGCACATGTATCCAGCAGACACGAAGACGTGCTCAGTCTGCACACAAGGTACCATAATTGTATCAAACAAGCACAAAGAACCGAAATAAACCAAGAATATCACATGAACCTGAAATATGGTATAAGAAGGTAATTTTACCGGGTATCCTGAAAATAATACAACTTAACCTCAATGCTATTGAGTTGTATATGGATGTGTTCCTATACAGATTTAGCTGTTCATACGCCACGCAGTATTCTATCTGGTGGACAGACCCTCGCCCACCTTGTGGTGGGGTAAAGGTTACTGGTCTCAGTGCGTTAAGCCTGCCCATGTACGTGCACTCGGTGAGCCTGCCCATGTACGTGCACTCGGTGAGTCTGCCCATGTACGTGCACTCGGTGAGTCTGCCCATGTACGTGCACTCGGTGAGTCTGCCCATGTACGTGCACTAGGTAATATGCAGAGCTAAGAGGTCTGCCATACAACAGTATTCAGTTATTCCTGTGCATGTACAGAGGTTCAATAGTGCTAATCAATTAGCCGTCTCTCAGTATTATCAGCTTGTGATGGAATTGTGATTTGTAAAGCGTGTCAATACGTCTTATAGATGTCCTCCTCGTACAAAGCCATACATCAACACAGCATGGCAAATAATTGACAACTTTGCATAAGTCAAGGTAACAACTTTCTGCCATTCATCGCGTGCATTAGGAATGAATATTTTTAGTTCGGAAGCTTTCATTCACCGTTGTGTTTTTATTATGAAATGTTTACCTTTACTTTACCATTGTCCTTAATTTGAGTAGATACTAGTATGTAATGTTTACATAGCATGTAGGATGACACGTTAATGTCCTATACCGTGAACGTCAAGCATAAATAGTACCGGATCAGAAGAAATATACAGTAGTGTTCAAAAGGAAATGACAACATGGAAGTCTAACGGAAATTGACGAGACGCCTTTCCTGGTGGATTGATGCAGTACACCTATCTGAAACATACAATACAACCCACTGTCAACCTTCTTTTTAGGTTTTTATTAGATCTGATATCTAAGAACACACACTTGGGAACAAAATGTCTGTTTGGTTCCATAGCATGATCATGTTCCTAATTCATTGTATCAGTTTTTAGGTCATCCAAGCCACTACCTCCATCTATTCCGGGTAAGAAAATTGCAATTTCTCAGAAATTCGAGGTGTTTTTTTTTTAAACAGATTTGGTCTGGAGATTGAATCTAGAACTTTGTGGACTTTATGTTTATTAACCTCGTAATCTATATGATTCGAAGTCGGGAACAACATTGGTATCGTCTGTGATGAACAGATGATGTTGATAACATTCTACGATCTGTGGGCTGTTCTTATTATCTAGTATACTTATCTCAAATATATGTGGTGCTTAAGAGGGATTCTAATTAGCAGACTTCGCTGTCAGTGTTCTCTTGGGATACCCGCTGCACTATCTTGCCCCTCTTACTTATTATTGGGTGACCTATTTCCTTGCTGGAAAATAATTAATTATAAATTATAAATTCATCATTAGTTTCTGACTTTAATGAAATCTAACATGCTATACGTTTAACATTAACTATAGTTATATGTGTACTAGTATTTGAAAACGTTTGAACAAATACCCTGAAAACCTTGCATTGTGACATACGTTCTACAAGTGGGCTGGGGTTCGGGTTTTTTCGGTTGTTAAGAAATAGGTACGTGTACCGAAAGCGTAATTAACTCCTCCTTTTATGACTTGGTAGTTTAGTTTAAACATATTTTATTCAAGATGAAATGGATAGGTTACAAGTAATTGCAACTTTAATCAAAACCTCTTGGTTGTCCACGTTGGCAACAGTGGCAAATTGGACACGTTCTCAGATGATATACATTCTCTTCACACCAACAGACTTTTATTCACATAGGTACAACAGTATGTCGAAAAAATACTTCATTTCTGTATTTCGTGAAATTCGATTCCAAATATATGGCTATGAATAGAATTCGAATCAAAATTCTAGATTATGTATTCTCCAAGGTAACGTTTGATCGAGAACTATATTTAAATAAGAAATGTGTTGAAAAACACACTGTACGATTCGTATAACTTGTTCCATCTAGATTTAGTTCTCATCGTATCAGAACTGTGGAATTGTATCTGCCGTATCAAGGGAATACCTTCTAGTGCCACTAAACAAGTCTACTTCCATTCCCAACCTGCTGTCTCGCCCTTCTACACAGCGACGAGATTGAGAACAATCACATGTTTTGAAAGGGTAAACGTAAATCCGTTTGTAATTTATATATTCATACCATTTATCTTCTTAAGCGTTTCAGCAATTTGTTCTGTTCATGTACGTTAATATTAAATTGGTTCTTGCTCTTGAAATATGATCAGATCAATAAGCTGTTGACGTCAATCTTTAAAACCATAAAATAATGAAGAACTTTAAATAATTTCTAAATCATTATAACGGGAATCTCCAACATGGGAAGTGTTTCATCCAATTACCAGCTCACGTCGAGGAGATGGTAGGATGCAGCTTTGTAGAATAATTGAATAGCGATACCACCATTCCATAGAAGAGGGATAATACAGCTTTGCATTGTAGCATCCAGGGGTCACCACGACTATAATGCACAGCTTTGTGTGATATTAAAGGGTATTCAAGACTGTATCAGCATATATTTTCTGTGATTCCCAACCGGAGTCTCGAAAGGGTATTTCAGCATAATACACTGTATGGTAGTAAGCAAGATTACCGAGACGATATCAGCATAGACCTTTGTGTGATACTAAACAGGGGACACTTGAGACAGTATCAGAATATGCCTTTTATTGTGATGCTAGACATGGGTCGCCGAAACACTATGTCATCATAGACGTTTGTGTGATACTAAATAGGGGTCACTTGGTCGATATCGACATGTGCGATGCTAACCGTGGACCACGGAAAGGAAAGCTGTGTGTGATGGTAGACAGGGGTCACTGATATCAACACTAGTTGATACAGTGATGATCCACACCTTCTAGAGTTGCTATAGCATACATACGCGGACAGTGAATGTTCACAGCTTCTATGCTGTTACAAAACGAAGGTTTCAATAGTCTTCATTGCAGGAGTGCAAGCCTGTCACACATTGGTGATCTGTGAGAAGTCCTAAGGAGCCCAGGGGTACATGTGTGGGTCAGAAGGGAATTGATTACCTTCCTTCTAAACATCAATACATGTGAATGGCAGATACAATTTCCTAAAACGGAAGCGTGAAATTACTCCCATCTCATAACCGTGTTCAAGATGTACAGAGCGAGACCAGTGCCAAGAAAACCTCCCTCAATGCACAGATTAGAAACTCTTCTAGCAGACCTATGACAGCTGTTAGATATGATGTGTGCATATTTTTCAGAGTGGCGGCACAAATTCGACGGCAATGCTATGTATGTCGACAGCAAAGCTTAGATAGCACGTTATGAGTGATACATGATAGTCACGTTATGTATGCTACAATATGGTCACTTTATGTATGCTGGTCACGTTATGTATGCTGGTCACGTTATATATGCTACAAGATGGTCACGTTATGTATGTTACAAGATGGTCACGTTATGTATGCTACAAGATGGTCACGTTATGTATTCTGGTCACGTTATGTATGCTGTAAGATGGTCATGTTGTGTATGCTACAATATTGTCACGTTATGTATGCTACAAGATGGTCACGTTATGTATGCTACAAGATGGTCACGTTATATGTGCTACAAGATGGTCACGTCACTGCGTGTTGATGGCTGAAGTGGTTCCGACTCTGCCATTGGCCGGACAGAGCCTCTAAGGACCAGGATATTGTAAACACTGTTTCCACATGCTACACACATATTACCCCATGGGAGAATGGTTCCTTTGTCCTGGACAATAGCGAAGATGAAGAGAGAGAGAGAGAGAGAGAGAGAGAGAGAGAGAGAGAGAGAGAGAGAGAGAGAGAGAGAGAGAGAGAGAG
>JAULBP010156911.1:0-15218 GCA_032355345.1 Lepetodrilus pustulosus | reverse complement strand
TTATATAAGGCTGGTACTATAAGGCTGGGGGTATATCATGGACCCCAAATACAGCCTTATATAGAGGGGACACTGTAACTTTCACCTATGTGCTATGAGCATATGTTTATAATGTGGTGTGCAACACTCTATTAATGTCCATATTATTATTATTTATTAATAATTAAGTCTTGGTAAGTTTCTTCCTTTCGGCAACACTAGAAATACCAAATTTCAGTCTCTCCATACAATACAATTGGGCATTATTCGTTCAGAATCATACATGAAAAATGCATGGATAACAAACTGATAGAAATTAGTTGTGGTGATGCTAGAAACATGACCCATGACAGTATTAAATAGATAGAATTTGAGTCATCCACCATGACATTGAAGTTTCCTAAATGATATATTGATACTAGTGTATAGTAATTGTAGCAAAATTGTTGCAGTCATTTTAATATATAAAGTATTAACATGATTAAGTACAATACAAGCAACTGAATAGTCCACACCATTGAATTAAATAAATATACAATATCAATGTAATTTCCCCCACAACCTTCATATTACAGATTGAACATTTTATTCATGCAAATGGGTGGAAGATTCCCACAGGGATGCTAAGCATAAAAATCATGCAACCATCGAAGATTTCATGCTATACTAAAATAAAATATACTGCATTAAAAAAATAATATGGCAGTTTCCCAAGAAACCATCTGTTAGCTAATAGCATGGCTCAACAGTAAGGATTGTCCACCTGTCCGGGACAGGTATGATCCACAGGTGGACATGTGAATTACGGTAGCCCAGATTAACAAGCCTTTTACCAACAGTCTCATGTCTGATAGGGCACAGGGAAAGGTGCCTCAACAAGTTAATGTAGAGCTCTGACTAGACAAATGTTACAAAAGCCTGTTATACAATCATATACAGGACTGGCAGTGCCATTTAGATACATAATCTTATAGGTTATTACACCAAGTTTATATCCATTGACATTAAATACAAATACCGATTTTCAGAAAGAAGGTGGTATATACAGTATTATATAAGATATAGTGCCCACGGATTAGTAAGAAAGTAAACAGATCCACGGGCAGCACCCACATGATACATACAGTACTGGTCCCCACAAACATCCCGTGTATCATCATCTTCTGTATCAGTTGTACCTTGTACCATGTACATAATGCACAGTAATAACTATAGGTAGTAGATTGCACTCTGGTGTACCTCGTACATTACAATTTGTTTGACTGTAGTTGTATTAGCTATAGAGTTAATAATGCAATGGTATTCAAGTATACTATAGGTTGCATGGAATTATGTTCAATAGATAACTAATAATTCTGGAATACCTTCTCAATATTTTATGGTATTAGTTGTATACTATGAGTAAGAAACAGAATTGGGATAAATGCATTAGGAGAAAGAACAGGTATGGACATAAGAACAAGAATAAAGTCATTACGTCTCAATTCAAATGTACTTATCATGAAATTTATTATACTAAATCTATTACTATATACATGTATTCATAAAGAATAGAAATTTGAAATATAAAATAATCTAAATCTTAATTAATACTATTAATTAAAGTACTAATAACTACCGTAAACTGCATTATTTTATGCATCATATCACATAACGATGCAGTATAATATTAATTGATGATGGTGTTACTGTCACAGTGCAGTTTATCATCCTTTATTCGTCAGGGTATCGTTTCTACTAAGAGACTGGTAGCGCTCTCTTTGCAGTGTATTAGCTATTGGCAAAGAGAGCGCTACCAGTCTCTAAGTGGATAGGAGAGCTTTGTGAAAGGATACCCAGGGACAGGACACCTAACAATCTCAGGACATTTTGCAGTTCATTCTATTATAAGTTCTTCATGAAAGGGTAATCATAAATTTGCTGAAATATGTTTGGAGGAATACTTACCATTGAGCGTGGCCTCCCAGTAGACCGTGACCACACCCGAGTTGCCGCCAGATCTGACCACAGTGATGTTCACTCTGTTGGTCTGACCGTTCTTGGGTTCCTTCACTTCCAGACCCGTCCGACTGAACGCTGTACGTAAAAATAAACACAGAGTTCAGTGCCCCCTCGATATAACACAGTTCGATGCACCATGGATTCCGATATTACGTGGACCCTATTTTTATTTTTGTTATTTCCCTGTAATATCGTATAAGGCAGGTATTATAAAGCGTGGGGTATGTCATGGACCCCAACTTCAGCGTTATATCGAGGTATCATTGTATTTAAGATTAATGATAATACTGTATCATTAAATATGTGTTGTCATCTCTTAAAGTTTTTTTTTAGTTTTTTTATCCCAGACACAATGTTTTCTGGGATATTTTTCACACAATTATTGAATATTGTAGAATGAAGTGACCTCATCTGAAATGTTTTCCTCTATAATATTAGTTTTTATTATTATTATGCCACCACCATATATTTTATCTGGGTTTTTTTCGCATCAGAAATACAAAATCCACATATATAACGGGTACTTCCGAATTTAAACCCTGGGCCTAATTTCGGATTAAAAGATAATGTTTCAAAAGTGGCATTTTCCGTAATTAAGCCCGGGGCCTAAATACAGGAACTCCTGGTAGTAATAATAAGTAGATTTATACACAGCACAAGTTCTTCCATGCACCAGGACATACCTGCAGCAAATGATTACAAACACTCAAAACTTACCAAACGCGCCATTGGGATCGTCAGAGGGCAGGATGTTGACAACAGCACTACTGACTTCTCCGAGCGAGGCGCCACCAATCACGGGATTCAGTAACTCCACGACGAACCTCTCCTGAAACTCCGGAACTCTGTCGTCGATGATCTGAATGGGCACCCGCTTTTTGTTCTGGCCTTCGCTCAAGATTATCTCCCTTGCCGTGGAAACGTAGTCCATCATGTTTCCAGCCTCCTTGTCGACGGTACGGAATTTTACCGTCACCTGAAAGTGGTAAATTAACGGAATAACGTGTTATCTAATAGGAGATTCATTAAAGGGCTGAATAAACAGAAAAAGAAATACTGTGGGCAGTCACTCCTCTTTCGATGTTGTCAGCCTATGTGCCAAAATCTCTAGACTCATGCAACATTACCAGCGTAAAGCAGGACCAAATGCTATGCCAAAATATCTTAACCATTGGCGCCTACCTCTCCAAATGAGCCTCCACTCCTGATTACAAACAGATCCAGGTTATCGTCGCCTTCCTTAACGTTCAGCGAAGACTTTGACAACTGAATGATTCCATTGGCTTTGTCATTGACGCCGATGATAATCTGAGCATAGCTCTGGGACTTCGAGCCAAGCCGAGGAGAATTAGGAACTGAAATCGGAGTAAAATTTCCAAGGGATTACCGGAAAGATGGATCACTTTATGAAATAAATATTGTCTTTGTACAATATTTACAGGTTCCAATTAAGAAACATAATGAGATTGAAACATTATATTATTAAATATTTTACATAATTGTTTTAATTGACCAATAGGTTGGTTTGCTTGAATTAGGGTTTAGAGCTTCTTTAAATATTATGTACCAGTAACAGGACCATGCCAATCCTGGGATTTGAGCCCGAGTTGCTGGGTTGTGATAAACGCTCTTCTGACTTAGCCAAAGAGGAAGCCCCTCTAGTAAATATCCCAAACCAGTACGAGCACCTTATCATTTCCGGCTCCACTATCATGGTATATTCGACAAGCAAATGTCAGTGGAATTGTAGCCGGGTGAGGTTACTCCTTTGGCTAATTCAGCAGAGCGTTGGAATCAAAATCCAGCAAATCGGGTTTGAATCCCAGGTACAGCACGGTCCTCTACTACACAAGCTTCTATGGGAAAGTATTTCTTGACAACTCACTGCTTCTTTCCTGAGCTTTCTGTATGAGAGCAGCCTGAGTCAGCTGAACAAAGATGCTCTCGTCCAACTCCGGAAGCAGGTCATCAAGAATCTTGACTTCAAACGACGCATACTCCTGATTGGGTAAAAACCTGACTGTGCCTTGGACGGGAATAAAGTCTGCGTAGTTGGCTCTCTTCAGAGTGCCGGGGAGGTAGTTGTACGTGATGTTAGGAGCTAGCGTGGCATAGCTGACGTCCACGGTACCGAACTGACCGTACAGCCGCTGTATGGTGATGGACACGCCTGCAATACAAAGAAAGTTTGATGACAGTACTTTATTGCCAATAGATACACTGAGCAGTGATGGACAGATGGAAATCCAAGATCATATACATAATCTAAATTTGGTCAATAGTGGAAAAGATAAATAAATATAATCGAATACAAGCCCTCGCATCATTTCTACCACAGAATCTTTATTGGAATCAACTGTTTTGTTGAATAAAGAAGTCTCTGGAACAGAAAGGGTCAGATTTATTATCAGAAATACGTAACTAAAGTTCCAGCATGGCTGTGTACCTGTATTTGCCTCCTTTACTTTGACTGGTCGGAGAGTGCTAGCGATGGTAAACATTCCGTACGGGTCGTCATTGGCCAGGATTGTCACGGTGGATGTTCTTCTGGTGTTGTCTCCAAGGTCACCCTAGACACACAAATATTTCATAACATCCAGAAACGACAAATTCTTAAGAAAAATGTTGTTTATTATTCATATCGGCTGTGAATCTAGCAAAGACCCAGGGTATCCTTTCACAAAGTTCTCTTATCCACTAAGAGACCATAGCGCTCTCTTAGCAGTGCATTACCTATTGGCAAAGAGAGCGCTATGGTCTCTTAACGGATAAGAGAGCTTCGTGAAAGGATACACTGTCTGACAAAGTAGTTGTGTATCACCAGGGTGCTATTCAATGAAACTATCAGAGCTATGATAGTCACAAGGCGTTTCAGGAGTATAATACATTTATTTCTCTTCAGGCCAGTTACATGACTGCATTCTCAACGTTATTATGCTATTGTGACATTGGGCCCAGAGGTTACGAAACGTTTTGAGTGCTATTTCATGCTCAGGCTCAACTTTTAATACAGTGATTCATGAATAATATTGCTTAGTTACTTAAAGGTCTAATACAACACAAACTGTAACACGTCTTACCTCCGTTGATGCTGTGATGACAATTCTGATTTGTTCATCAAGTTCAGGTTCTGTGTCACCCCGGATCCGTATCTCCGCCTTAGCAGACGTCTGTTTGGCCTTGAAACTGACCTTCCCGCTCTTCTGCATGAGGTCATTGTTGTTGTCATCTGATGCCTGCCATGTCACCTCTGCAACTCCATAGGAACCACCAAGTCTCACGATCTGAAGAAATGTGATGACCATTTCAGAGAAAAAGCATTGAGCTTGGTTTCACAACAATTTAAGAATTGGATGTCATGACCAAGATCGACATCATACTGGAGTGGATAGATGATAATAATGCACAGGACTTACATTTAGACTGGCTGAGGTGTATCCAATATCTCCAGTCTTGCTGGCCTGGATAGAGGTGATAATAAAACACAGGACTTACATTTAGACTGGCTGAGGTGTATCCAACATCTCTAGTCTTGTTGGCCTGGATAGAGGTGATAATAAAACACAGGACTTACATTTAGACTGGCCGAGGTGTATCCAACATCTCTAGTCTTGTTGGCATGGATAGAGGTGATAATAAAACACAGGACTTACATTTAGACTGGCCGAGGTGTATCCAACATCTCCAGTCTCGCTGGCCTGGATAAAGGTGATAATAAAACAGGACTTACATTTAGACTGGCCGAGGTGTATCCAACATCTCCAGTCTCGCTGGCCTGGATAGAGATGGAATTCTCATCGAACTGGTAGATACCATAAGCTCCGTCCGATGCCGCTATGACCACGAGTACTGATGACCCAACACCCACGCTGGCGCCACCTACTGGGTTCACCAGCTGCACGGTGAACAACTTGTCTGGTTCTGGGATATTGTTGTCAATCAACGTGATGTTAATATACCCGTATCTTTGGCCGTCTGATAGAACAAGTTGAGATGCTGCTCCCTGGAAATGATAGGAGTGAGATAATGTTAGAGCCTTAATAATGTATACTCAATAACATTAATTAAGGACCAGTACCCTTTGTGGATACATAAATATAGCTTTATATTATCTTAACAGCAAGGAATTTCCGAACATCTATAGGCTTCCGGTACTATTCAAGAACTTACAGACACATTGGAAGAAGAATGGCATCCGATTTGTCAACTCAAGTTCTGAATATTGCTAGAAAGCTTCCCCACAAAATATCTGCCAGCCTTTCATTTATTTTGTTGAGTATACATCCAAGCTATGATGGCAGTTATGAAGCTAATATTTTTGTAGTAACACTCCAGGGTGGCCAAGATTATGAAACTTTCTGAGTACAATTCCATGTTCAAGCTCAAATTTCATATGGGGATTTATGAACAAAACTCTGAGAAGCAGGAAATCGTACTCGAGAAAGTTCCGTAATCTTGGGACCAGGTACTCATCTGAAAAATTCCCTGCTGAAGAAAATATTTTATAATACAACATTGGAAACATGACTTAGAAAATTATATTATATTTTTGCTAGTACAACCTTACAAAATGTTTTAATGTTAACAAAAGCACTACCCACAGCGAATAGCCACATAATTCAACAGCAGCAATGGTAGAGGACAGGTGTCTTGTCCTAGTATTTTATTGTTCTTCAAATGAGCCAATAATGGTTTGTGACCATTTAAAAAGTATTTAATAAAACAAATCTTTGGCAGCGAACGTGTCTAGCAAATGTAACTAGAACTCATGATGGAGTCATTGAGTCATGTAATTGGAGAGTAAAATGAAGCCCAAAAAAAATTACTATGATCTATATTTTACCCATCCATCTTAAATAATTAAATAATAAAATCCTTTATATAAATTTTTAAATGTTTCTATTTGTATAGAGGTAAGATGAGACATGTAGAGATGAATCCATTTCTAATGAGTAAAATAATCTTGAAAGTAGGTTTAAAAACTAATTTGGGGGGAGGAGAGGGGGACATATTTAAAAGAAATTGATTGAATTAATGCTTTACATTACAGTGGGAATATTTCACCAAATCCATGTTCCAAATCACAAGCATGTAACACCTGATATAAATGCACACTTCAATAGAAAAAGAATGAATGTAAAACATGAATTCAGGTATTTTTATCTATATTCTCTATTAATTACAATTACTGATCTAGATCATTGCCTCCACCAAAACATACTAAACATTTTGTAATTAATAATTTTGTATTTTACTAACATTCAGACCCGGTCATACCGGACACTTCCGTTTTTGTTAAAATCTGACTGGTAAGCAAAACAATAAATTCATTGGATTAATAATTCATGGAGTTATGTACATATACAGTTCCCCTCGATATAACATGGTCCGATGCACCGCGGATTCGGATATAAGGCGGGGTCAGATGTGGATCCCATTTTTATTTTCGTTATTTCCCTGTAATATTGTATAAGGCGGGTACTATAACGCAGGGGGGTATGTCATGGACCCCAACTTCAGCGTTATATCGAGGGACACTGTATATACACTGTACTAGTAGTAGGAAATCTGTATTGGTTAAAAGTAGACAGGTGAGGGGAGAAGTCGTTATAACAAAGACAGTTATAACACGGTCTGACTGTCTTTATCAATATATTGTGCACGACATTATCATACTTGACATTGGAGATAAAGAGATAAGTGTTGCAGCGGGAACCTTCTACCTATAACCGATGACACTTGATATTGGAAAAAGTAAGAGGTAACTTTGGGTATAAGCAGTGACAGGGGTCCCATAGTACACAGAAAGCAAGGATGAGTTACTAATATAAGTCCAAGGAGGAGTTACTAACATAAGACCCAGTCATCTATTACAGAGGACCAATAAATATCACAGTAATTCCCTGCATAATACTTACTCGTGAACCCTGTATTAAAAGTCACAAAATATTATATTAATACCAGTATGTTTAATGCATGGTGGATATAATACTTGAAGTGTCAGAAAGCGGATAATGCCATTAACATGGCATAAAAATGCTAATGACATCAAAATGGCACTAAAATATCATAAACATGCATCTTACACAATTATACTCAAGTCTGAATAATCACAATCAAATCAGAACCGATTAAGATCATTTCATTTTTTTTTTATAGCTGAAAGGAACAAATGAAAATGCAATCGATAACAACAAAAAAGTAATAATGAAAAAATAGGAGTTTTGATGAATTATCAATAAAAAGGTAATTTATCACGGCTGCGAGATCTTTTTGTCATGAATACTATGTATCACATTCAAATCAATATTCAGCATTCTGTACAGAAAATTCACAAAGGACTACACTTGAATGTGACACTTTGAAGTGACTGAAATCCGACTAACTTATGCGGGTTGGCGTTCCAATCCTTTTTCTGTGTGTACGAACAACAACAAACAAGGTGCACTTTGTGTGGAAATGTTTTCTCCTGTACAATGCCATCAATACAAGGAACCTGTCCCGGTCATAACCTACTTTGGATTATCAATGAATGCCAGATTATATATACATTTGTAACACTTCTGTACTCAACATGGGCAGGACGGGTTGTAGGGGTTGATATACTGGGAGGCGAGTCACCGCATTGGACGAGTCGCTTGTAGGACAAAAGGTGGTTTATTGTATTTGTTTCGATACCTGTCGTTCGTCGACGACATGGAGGTGTGAATATCTCCTTGAAGAAGTAGGGAGAGGACTGAGTTCTGTTTACCTACTTCAAGAAGTCAAGACGACGTAGTATATGCTGTGATTCTTTGTCGTATATCAGTGTGATAGATCAAGCTCCAGAGGTCTTTCACATGGATACCGGACAAAACCGCATGTGTTGCATATTTGACATGCACAAGCAATGAGTGAAAGCTTGTCCGGGTAACATTACCTCTCAATCCTAAAAAATGTCTTCTCGTGTACGTGTACAAGCTCTGTGTTTACTTTGTCTCATGTATTTGACTCACGTAGCAAGTTCAGATTTCAAAAAGCACACAAATGCGTACACACAAACCGACTCGTGTGACATAAGCATTCAAGGATGTGAATACAATGTCAAAATCACCCCAAAGAACCCGACGTGTGAAGCACGTAATGTTTTTACGAAATATCGAAAGAAGAGAACGTTGACCGAGGAAAATGATTCCGATCAGCAGTTGTCTCCCGTGACTAGGGAGGATTTGAAGACGATCAACAAGAAAGTGACGCGGGCGTTGGAGAAGTTGTCGGTGCGTGTTCTCCGCTGGTGGCGGAAGCTGGACAGGAAGGTGAGCCAGCTGGCCCTGAACAATCGCGGCACCAAGTCCCAGTCCGTCCGACTCAACCACCAGTGTCCGGACGGCTTCATCGGCGTGGAGAACTGGCCGTCGTGCTACCTGATGTCGCACTTCAACACATCATGGTACGAGGCCAAGGACTACTGCAGCGCCTTCGAGAGCGATCTGGTTGCCATGGGAACGGTCCGGGAACACTTTTTGCTGACTTTTCTCATCAAGAATAATCCAGGTGAGATATCGTATTATTATCCAGGCCCAGAGTTTACGAAACTTTTAAACGGACAAACTCAAGATCAACTCAAGGTTTTGTTCTTGAAGCCCCATATCAAATTCAGCTTGAAATTGTATTAAAAAAGTTTATTAATCTCAAGGCTGGGTAAGAAAGCTTAACCCTCTCCCTGCTGGATTAGACAGACACTGCTCGTTAGGGCATCTCTGGTTGCCTTCAGCATGGAAAGAGTTAATAATCCAGGCGAGTGGGATTTAATTAACATTTTTCATGCTACAGGCAACCACAGATGCATCTAGCAAAGTTAATAGGAGCACTGTTTTCATAGTCAGCTATTATGTGAAGTCTAGTGTTATGTGTATGCATATTGCCAGCACTCAACTGACTTGTAACAGTATCTGTATCTTGAGACATGGGAAACTTAGCCTACTCAATAGGTACAGATGTACTGCTGTAGACTGTAGACCACAATATGCATCCCTTCATGTATGTAATCTAACCATGACACAACCTCAGAAATGCTTATAGCTTAGACTCCTCCACCTATTACAATAGCTTGCCACAAACCTACAATAATACATGTATTGTTGTATTTAGTTTTAAAGGCACACAATCACAGATTTTGAAATGTCCAGTGTGAACAAAACAAATATTTAACACTTTGTTGCACAATTCATTTTCACAATAGCACTGGGATCAAAATAAATCTGGATTTTGATCTCAAGGTCTTTTTGCTCAATCTCCAGATACCATAATCTATGTGGTGGTACACAGTTCCATGCATTGCACAGCTGACTGCTCTGGTTAAAGGGAAGCTTGTTTGAACTCGGCTGGTTCATGGATGGGTGACCGACAACTTGAGAATACCGGTATCTAGGATTCGTTCCTGCCATGCATTAACAACAGGCTGAAAAACTTACAATTAGGAAGTGTCTTAGTTCGACATTGCTCCTTTCCAATCAGCAGAGAATTGGTACCATGAAGGATGATAGACCTTCTAGCTCCTTGAAAGGCAGCTTGAGTTGTATACTCCCCAGGGAGTTGAGAAGGATAATGAGAGCGCACTGATCCACCGACCGGGGTAATAATGTAGCGCTTCAAACATGCTTCTAAGCATGAGTTTGGCACAAATAAACGTGCAGATTATTACTATTTATTATTTGCTGTTTCCAGCTATCAACGACGCCATGGGCTGGTGGACGAGCGGCAGCTTCCTGGGCAGCACCCGACAGTGGATGTGGACGTCACAGTTCTTCACCAAACCCTTCACCTTCATCAAGTGGGCAGACGGCGAACCCAACGAGGATGGGTCTCAATGCATGCTCCTCAGCCGCGAACACAACCACCAGTGGAACGACGACATCTGCACGGAAAAATACAACTTCATCTGCGAAGTGGGCGTCCAGATCATTTAAGGGGTTAACCCTCTACACCTGCGGTAGGCAAGGTCACATGACCTGGAAGTGCTCCACCAATGGGTAAAGGATTTGTGTTCGAGTGGACGGGTTAATAGAGTTTGACAATGTCAATTTTGAGGCAGGGTTGTTACTTCACAACCAATGCAAATTCTGCCATACACCAAGACTCAAACTTCAAAGGACTGATGTGACAATGTCTCTATAGACTCCAGTGTTATTTTCTTAGAGCTACCATTTCTTTATGACAACCACGACTCACAGTAAGGTTTAATATGTATGTTGATGGACAGCAAATAATGAAATGGTGCAAGTAGAATTATTTCATAAATTCTTGAAATTGTTCCATTAGATGTATTTCAATAAAGTAGTAAAAACACAATCTTTTTTATTTGTTCATAGATGAAACAGCTTCCTTTCTCATTGTAACACATTGGTGAGTGAGTGATTATGGAGTTTAATGTCACTACGGGAGTAACACATTGCAGACCATTTCCTGGAAGTCCTATCAGAAACTGTGAAAGACAACTTTGGGGAATAAGTATATCAGTAAATAACAACTTTGGGTGGACAAATCAAATGTAAGTAGTCTCAGATAGAAATTTGTTTGTCCATCATATAGGCCAACCATCTGTGATTGTATCCTGACAACAGATGATTCGTGAAAAAGAATGTCCGAGCCCTGCTTTTCACGAATTGGCCATTATGAGGATGTTATCTGATGAAAATACAGCACACATTTCACATGTACTTGTTGAGTAATTCTGTTCCATGCACGTTGTATGAACACGTCGTGAAGCACAGGCTGCAACTGCTGGATAAATGTGACTGTTTGAAAAGACTTGAGAAATTTAGCTCAGATGGTAGAACGTACGACTTGTAGCTAGAAGTCTCTAAGTTTGGTCCTGACTGTAGTCAAGACACCAGCTATACCTCACTTTATACATCTTCAAGCAAACATTAAGCAATATTGCATAGTAACAAGATGTATAGCCTTTTCAGCATGCAATCATGCAAAGGTTTATACATACTGGTCTACATTACATACTTTATTACAGTAGCCAGTCTCTGTATTATGAAATTACGAATGCACTATTTCTCATGAATACAATACGTATCTGATTAATGTCAAGATCATACAAATGTATGTACCTGTCGAAAACAACTGAATAAAAACTGAAATAAAAAAAAATAATATAAAGATATTTTTCAATGTGTGAGTGATGGTACACTGCAGTTTGAAATGTACAAATCCACACAATCTCAAATGTTGTGCTTTTTGAATTGTACATTCTTGAATGATAATGAACAGAAAACTGTAGATTCGTTAAAAATAATCGACAGATTTGCAATGGACAAAAAATGGCGGCTGTATTTTAATAATAAATCATTTGTATTGACTATTGACAAGCACTATCTGAGTGAGAACAAGGTCTACAGTACTGACCACAAAGTCTGGCGGGTTCTTGCCCTCGCTCTTGGCGGTGGCGTCTGTTGTCCTCCACTCCACGGACACTTGACCAATCAGACCCTGCGCCCTGACCACCAGCAGTGACGCCACGTTGTTCTCCTCATGCACAGTTACCTGGGTGACAGACAATACACAGTTACCATGGTGACAGACAGACAGACAGTACAGTTACCTGGGTGACAGACAAAACAGTTACCATGGTGACAGACAGACAGTAGACAGTTACCTGGGTGACAGAGAAAAGTTACCATGGTAACAGACAGACAGTAGAGTTACCTGGGTAACAGACAAAAGTTACCATGGTAACAGACAGACAATAGAGAGTTACCTGAGTGAACAGCACAGTTACATTGGCAACAAACAGTTAAAGATCTCTAGTGTCTAGTAAATGTTTAATACTGATGTCTAATACAAATTGACACGCATGAATTCCACAGAAAATTTACAAAGAAAACTCCTTTGTCTCTAGTACTGTTATTTTCACTGTAAGACGTTGGTGGGATAGACAAATATATAAATTGTAACACAGTATATTGATGTTGTCTCCACATTTAGTAAAATAAATAATTAACTCAAAAATAATTGTGGGAAATCCATCCTTATGAATGATAACATACAACACCAGTGGCACATAGTATTGCTGTAAACCTGTGAGCACTGGCTGGTACTGATGAGTCAAGGATGACTTGCTCTGACTTAAAACAGAGAAAGCATGCAGTCACAACTGAGCTGGAAAGGTAACTACTACAAACATTAATTGTGTGTCCATGACATGGATTCCAAAGTTTTCAAAGCTCCAAAGTTTAACAATCTATCAATGTGCCACCACGTACCATCTCAGAATGAGAGACTTATTTTGATTTGCCGAGAAGTTTGAGTCGCTCACCTTGATTGGTCCTGTAGCGGGTACTATCATAGGGTCAGAGGGCAATGGCGGAACAGAGGAAGTGGTAAACTGTAGCATGCCATGCGGGAAGTCTGTGTCCTCGACGATCACAGGTGACGTGCTGGTCGCAGGGTCAATGCTAGCCCCGCTCCGATTGGTCGAACCAATGATACCGTCATCAGATATTGCCGATTCTAAGAGCACGCTAAATATCTCCGTCTTTTCTGGTATATTTTCATCCTTGACTTGAATCTCAAGTGTCTGGAATTCAAATTTTAAAACAAAATTATTTCATTTGAAAAGCTAATATTACTAGTAAAATTGAAATGGTGAAATGTTGAGAAATAAATATTGATGATTTGCTGAGACTATAAAGAAAGCAAAGATATGACATAAGATGTTCCTGCTGGTCTCAACCAGTATGGTTAACCTTTCGGATAAGTAGGTTGGACACATAATCCATGTTACTTCGCTTTGAATCCTAGGATGGGCAGGTTTAGTAAGTGGAATAATTTCTAATCCTTTTCTGGCGACTAAAATATATATAACATATATTGGCATTATCCTGTCACAATGGCGCCCGATGTGGGTAAAATACACCTACCTTCTCCCTCTCTCCAGGCCCAAATATGAGGGCGCCAGTTGACTGTACAAAGTCGTCCACGGCCAGTACAAATCCCTTCGGCGTACTCTGTCGCACTCTCCAGATGACCGTGACCTTCCTGTTGTCGCCACGGGTACGACCCACGACACAGCGGATGATGGCGTCTTCCTTGGAGGTGCGAAACGGTTGGCAGCCTTGCTTGAAGCCGAACAGGCCGTTGGAGTTGTCGCTCTTCAGAACTGTACAGGTCAGAGTTCATTAATTAATAGTACACACTTAATAAAACATTTATATTAAAAAGTAACATCTAACAAACATAAAAAAATTAAAACAGTGCAAGTATATTAAAAATAATATATTATTATAGGAAAACAGTTTAAAATAAGAAAGAGAGTGATCAAATAGTTCTGTAAGTGTCGACAGTTTGGTAGTACAGTGTCCCCTTGATATAACGCTGAATTTGGGGTCCATGACATAGGCCTTATAGTACCAGCCTTATATAATAGTGCAGGTAAATAAAAAAAAATAAAAATGGGATCCACATCTGACCCAGCCGTATATCGAACAGTGTTATATCGAGGGGACATTGTAATAGTAAATAGATTATTTTAACTAGGCGAAACCATAATTTCGGGACAAGATCTTAGGTATCTGGCTTGTTGTGACCTGGAACCAAATTTGCTACAGATTCCCGAGGGTCTATTAAAATTGCATTGTGGAAGTGGACAGTGATTTGAGTGAATTAATGTTTTACGTCACAGCGGAAGTCTTTCACCCACAAGTGACGGTACGAGTTGACGAGAAGATTGACGTTCTTACCTGTAAGTGTGGCGATGCCCTGCTGGTCAGACACGGACGCGCCGCCATTGGCGGACACGAGCGCCACGGAGAACACCTCATTGCCCTCCTCCTCGATGTCCTGTATGGACTGGATGACGAACGTCCCCTGACGAAGTCCCGGCTGATACGTCAAGATGCCAGACGTCGGGAGGATGTCCTTTTTGGCGGGTGTCTCGAAAATCTCTGATACCTCACTGGCGAATAAATAAAAAAATATCTTACAGAAGCAGTAATCCTCAGATGCACATGCAGCTTAACCCTTTCTCTGCTGGATTATGCATAAACACAGCTCTTTGGGGCATCTCCAGAGGGTTAATTCACTCATTGATATTGATATTGATATTGGTAGGATGCACTATCTGTAGAGTGCCACTACAGCTATCATCCTTGGTCTGTCAGTACCAGCCGGTGTTCTCAGGTTTACTGCAACATTCAGTGCTACGGATGTTGCGGGTTTCCTCCTGCCCTAAAAACTGACAAGTCGTGATG
>JAULBP010156910.1:0-26834 GCA_032355345.1 Lepetodrilus pustulosus | reverse complement strand
GAGAGAGAGAGAGAGAGAGAGAGAGAGAGAGAGAGAGAGAGAGAGAGAGAGAGAGAGAGAGAGAGAGAGAGAGACCGACAGACAGACAGACAGAGACAGAGACAGACAGACAGAGACAGAGACAGACAGATAGAGACAAAAATCAACACACGTGTAGAAAATTACTTTTCATTTTCTGTTATGTACACTCACGTAGGCATGATCATGCCCTTATAGTAACGCTAACGGCATGTAATGGCAATGCCCATACTCATAAACAACGTCATAACGAGTACGTTCTGCTGGTAACTACTCATCAATACGGCATTCAGTTCGTATAGGATTAGTGTTGTCATATGCGTTATGGTATTGTCGATTTTCCCCAGGACAATCAGGGCAAGTTTTCTAAACACATTTACAGTTTCTGTACGGAGACACACAGTGGAGTTAGTTGCATTACTTAAAATAATATTGACATTATTCGTGTCTAATTTTGCCAGTCTTATTTATAATGTCTTTAAAATTAGTAATATTTACAGCATTTAGAAGTGTATCTGTAATTATATTAGTTACGTAGGAAATCAATGTAATATTATCATACACTATTCGTAAAGGAAGTGTATTCAAAGTGGTAAGTTATTTGTGAAACATGAATAAAAGTGTCATGCGACTGTTCTAAATATATCAGAGTTACTGCATCTGTTTCCTCATGAATTAATTTTATGTGAAGTAATGGACCATAAATATAATATAAAAAATATACTATATGCGTGAATGAATACTATTTTTGATAACAATGTCATTCATGAATGATTGGCATTAGTGAGAAATAAGAGAAGGATATTAATTCCATAACTACACGTGTTTAAGTGACTACAGCATATGTATTTGGAAAAGACTGTCACTCTGGTCATATATATATTGATTCACGTCATACTAATCATCGCTAAGTTCCGTGCCTCTGTCAATGTATCTTATTTCTCAATTGAATTGAAATGTCAAATTTTTTCCCCCCCACGAAATTCGACTCGGCAGTAAATAGGCCATTGGGAAACTAATACAAACGTGCGGGAAAAGGCCAATTTCTCTTGTGAAAAATTGCTTCCATTTAACACCATTATTCATTTTCCAATTTGAGAAATGAAGTTAGCATGGTGAATCTACGTTTCGTGCTAAAAATACAGAATTGGTAGGAAGAACATTTCCGTCGGTTAACATTTAAATTAAGTATAAAGCAAGCGTTTTTACTAAAAATAAAATCAAGCCATAATTAACCATTCTGCTAACTGAAAGTTGAAACTTTCATTACGGTAAAGAGAATTTTATTACCAGTATCGTCACTTCTTTTAACAAAATGGCCCCATCGCACGCTATAGTACAGTAAAATTAGCACGTTTATTCTATTTCCTGATTACCAAGAAAGTCAACAAAATAGTAAATCAATTATTACATGTTCATTTCTATTTATGATGACCGGCTCCCTTTAAAACATTAAACAAATTTATAATTAAAATGTCCATGTGTTTGCTACTTAATTCTGCAATATCGTTTTCTCTATTTTAGACTAAGAAGATGAAACATAGTTTTTAATAGAGTGAGAATATAAACAGTAGTGAATTTAATTATATAATCCATTCCCAGTTAAGGAAAAATATGTAAATATATAAAATAAATTTGGATTAAACATTAAACGCATTTTTATATATATTAATTGTTCGTTTTAATTAATTTGACCAAGAACAATAATCCGGCATTATCGTTATGTTTCTTGTAAAATTGGTTGCAATCTAGACACATTATACCTAGTACGTGAGGTGTAATTTTATGGCTTATTAATAGATATATATTACATAAATACGTCTTCGTTATTAATGCTAATAAGAGGAGGATTTGATGGTATACGTTCAAAGAGCCTCTTTTTTTTCAAATGTGTGATTTAGTTCTCATGATTGTAAATATATCCAGGTGAAGAATCTAAATAAGCACAGTGCCGTCAGTGGTCGTCGGCAGGTGGACAATCTCTAGAGACAGGTGAAAGACGATAAACGCAGTCAAATAAAACTAATGATGTTTTATACGATCTGGTTATTAGCCACCCATCACTGTGAAATGACTAGCGTTCTTTTTAAGGTACATGCCCGTGAATCTTTTGTACATTTCCGACAGTCTTTGTCTGCTGTGGACTTGACCTCGTTTTGGTCAACCACTGATATTTTCCTACTTATTCCTTTACGGAAAATATTTTATGGGACAAAAACAGAACGTCACTTTTCAGTGAAGTTTGTATTTATACGCGATTATGTGTTGTCAATACTATTTCCTTTTATAAGGATAATTCATATTTCCATAAGAATGTTTCTTTATACATTTCCAAGCACAATAAATTGAATGCATTTTATTACGCATACCTTTTAGTGTATCCTGTTATAAGGATATGTGATATTTTCTGAGTATATTTGTATGTATAAATTATAAACAAATATGAACGTATATGAATATTAATACGCCTACCTTGTACTGAGGAATCAGACTGACCGCTCGGACAACTAAGAGGATCTCGTCCGGGTAAAGGTGGGAGACCAGGCGTCATTTCGGGGTAGAATGCCCCATTTGTATAGCTGGGCGGGTGGCCCGCTTGATAAACATCGCCGTATATAGGGGCGTAGTTTCTCATTTGAAGCGAGTTCATAGATCCTAAAGAAGATATCTGCATCTGACGACAGTTGTTGATATAGTCCTGACTCGCGAAGGAATTATATGCTCCTTTGGAGAACGAAGCTCCCAGTTGGTATGTCGACATTGCGCACGAATTATGTGCAAGGGCAGCATCGTTGCTGTAATTCCCCCATCCGTTTTGTCCCGACACCGCCAGGGCCGATCGAGGTACAGAGTCCTGACTTCCAGGACTAGTGGGGAGTATGCCACTGGAACTTACACTCGAGGGGTAAAACGGCAGGCCCGTGTGAGCCAGAATATTGTTCGCCGGCTCCATGTTAGTTCATTCCACCTGAAAGATAACATTAATAATCAGGACGTATCATCATAAACGTATAATATTTGCTTGCTGGTGGTGGTAGTTGTGAGACCAGTTCACACCAAGTCTTATCTTTAAAGTAGGAAAAAATACGATTTGTAATTGGAACCGACTTTATCAGTCATCGGTGGACACCTATCCTATGTCAAATGTATGCCAAGTATTCCCGGTTCCTCGTCTAAACAAAGCTTGCGTTCGGTTCTACGTTAATCTTCCGCTTTAGGGATACATCTGTGAATAAAATCGTAATTTTTATAGATGTATGCACCATTTCCCGAAAGAAGAACATTAATAACACTTTGAAATAGCAGTAATTGTCTAATATACAGATTAGGAGGATAAAACGGTAATGTGCAAATAACTAATTATCCTTCATGTCTGGAGAGCTACCACAGTCGTCTCCCTTTCATTGCAACTTGGCGGATAAAACTAAGCATCCGATGTGAGAAACTAAGGAATAAAATCAAACTATTGACATCAAATAAGCATCATACCTACTATCGCTTGATCTCGTAGCCAAATCTGAAGATATCATTTGAAAGCACGTGTAAAATGTCCCTTTATATGGTGCACATTGAAAACCACAGTCTGTATTTCAACAGAGCTACTATATAGAGAGAGGATCCCTGTGATCTCATATGCAGTAGACGGCATGAGGGGCCATGTGACCCGAGCCAGCCAATGAAACGCTGTGTCTTTTTCTATAGGCAAGCAGGAGCGTTCAACGATTTCCTGTAAACAACATCAGTCGCGATTAAATAGCAGTAGAACTCGCCAGCGTTTGTAACCCAGAAGCATTGAACTAGGAGTATTTAAAAGAGCATACGGAAGAAACAAACGTTACTATTTAACCGATACCCTTTGCGTTAGAATGAATATACGGGCGCTGTGTCATTCAGGCAGGTCGGCTAATTAGCTAACCGAGGAGCCATAGAGTTCTCGGCCAATGAAACGGCATGTCTGGTTCCTAGCACAGTGAGTGTGCGTTTTCGTGCCCATTTAATGTTTTCGGGTACAGATAGAGGGCAGAGGTCCTCGGAAGACACGTTGTTACGTTTCTTACAATGACTGTTAACCAACTAGTGATCAATTGTACACAACCTGCTTTTTATTTCCACGATTTCGTTCGAAACCCGTATGACAATAGGTTTATGTAACGGACATGATCGTAAATAAGTAAATATAGTGTACATAACTATCAAATACCAAATGTATTATTGATATTATTTAGTGTTTATATGTGTGTTTAAGTACGCTGACGATATATACACGAGTATGGCGTGTTTTAAAGGGGGGTCTCGATAATAAACCTAACCGTCGTTCAGTTTATCGACTTCCAATTGCTAGTTTTACATTTACTGCATATAAAAAGCCTATATTTCGCTCAGAGGTTTACCTTTTATTTTATGCGCTCAACATCTATTGTCAGCTATGGGTCTTTTATATCCTCTTAACTATTTAATAAGATGGGTATTTGTCTAAAATATCACTCGCGTGCGTTTTATGATTAGTTTATATTCGGAAATTTGTTACGAGTCACTGGCGGTCTTGCTAAATACGGCAATCACATGGTCTAACCGTTTAGTTCATGGTATGTAGTCAGTCCAGGCTGCCACTAGCTCTGTGTGTGTAAATCGTAGCCTTATCACGCGTACATAATGAGAACATTATTTTTTCTGTTCACCAATACAGAAAGGTGAAATATGCTGTTCAAAGCAAGGAACAATTTGATTGAATTCAGATTGCATCTTGAGTGGGAACAGCTCGTTTATACATCTCCGTACTATAATGATGTATGGGTATACAACACCAATATTGTCTTATTTACTATTTGCACTGCATTGTACTAATATAGAAGGGCAGACCGGCATTGGGATGTATAGGCCATGCACGCGTATTTTCCACAGGGCCTACGATGGGATTTATTCAAATAAAATGGAACTGCTGAAGTAAAGCAAAATATAATTGCAAAAGAAAAATCAGAAGATCATAATGTACATGAATTGACCTTTTTTATATAAACGTATGAAAAGTCTTTAATATGACATAAACATAATGAGACATAATCAGAACCGGTTCACAATTTCGACCGTAGTAACCTAGATGCGCTCGAGATAGGAGGCAATAAACAATTTGAACAGACCCGTCACTTATTGTGTAGGACAAATATAATAAATAACCATAAATATGTATTGCATCACTCGGAGCACGCGGTGAACAGTCTTAAAGTTTTGCGACGTCGTAAATTTGTAAACCACGCCTCTTGTCTCAGAATGGCCAAAGGGAACTAACTCTTATCAATTATTAATATTAATTAGACAATAATAGGATAACAAGATAAAGCGATAGCATACTACTATAATACATACAGAGATATATTTGTGTTTAATTATTAGCGGAAAATAAAGCAACGTGCTGTAGTATTCATGTGTATTTGTGTTCATTTCGTTTAATTAATCATTAAAAATCCTTAGCAACGTGTTATTCAGATTGAAATAATTATACTGTATTGATATTACACAATTGTAATTATAAGGTAATGAGATTACCTTATAATTACAATTGAATTACTCAAACCACCCACGGTGGTACAAGAACATATTTCTGAAACATTGACGTGATCATACATAACAGTAGATTATTTGCTAAGCACAATATTAGTTTTTATTTCTGTCTGCGGTATTTCAAGTTTATTCGTCCGGTATTAATGACGTACTTTGTGTGTAGACGTTAGTGTAATGATTAGTGTAATTGTTAATTTAATTGTCTCCGTCAGTGGCAATAACTTACGTACGTTCAATGTCCCGAGTTATTTACATGTATTTTGTTTTCTGATAAAGATGCCCAATACATTTCACTGTCTAGGAATCAAAGAAAGTGCAATGATGTATGTTTTCAACGTCATTAAAATCTGACAATCAGTGGTCGATTGTTTGGAAACAACCATAATGATTTGATGACTAATTACTTAGAAAATGGTCGTCCTGTTTCATTAGTAATAATTGCTCCGCTAATTAAACAATAAAGGTTGCAATAATGGTTTGAGAGAAATCGTAGAATAGTTTATTTGGATTTAAATTTAAAATATAATTGAAAGACGTACAGAGGTATATTTAATAGCTTGTTCTTATGATGTATCGTCGAATAATGTCAATTCAGTATAGCAGATGATACAATTTAAACGAGATTAATTAATAACAACCACATACCGAACTCCAATTTACGTTACAAATATGTATATATTTATATTTTAATCGCATATAACTATCTGATACGCGCGTGGTCCCGTTATGCTGGTATTGTCAGTTGTTGTTGGTTACTATACGGCATGAACTTCCGATAAAATACTACTGACCGTCCACGCTGAGAATATTAACGTTTCACGGTGAGATTTATGTTCGTTTCATGCCTGGATATTCTGAACATATTAAAACATATTTGTAAACTCGTAAGGTACATTAATGTCCTCTGCTACCACAGAAAACAACGTCGTATATGTCACACTATAATACACGGCCTGGGAATTATCCCGACATATAAACAGCGCATTAATTGATTTTAAAGTAGCCGTTTTCGTTACCTTTACAGTGGCATATACGAGAAGTATATTTCCCCGTGATGATGGTGGTAAATATAAAATAACAATGAAATGGGATGATATGGCGATAAATGATATGTAATCGACATGTGTTGGCTGTCAATCATTTCCATCACGTGATTCCTGTAAGAGTTTAAAGAAAGATGCATCATGCCCCGGGGAATACATTTCAGTACAAATTAATACCTAGTTGGATCCTCTTTATAGGTAGTTTATTGCCACTGTCTTTGATATAACCTTTACCGGTCATTAGTAAAGCAAAGGCGAATTAGACCTTAATGCATTGTTTTGGCTCGTAGGTATTATAGCGCTAGGACGGATAGCCGTGTTGGTCGAGCGAGAAACACCCGCAATTACAAGTTGTACCCGAATGGCGTCGGTGGTTACAATCCACGGGTAAAAGATTTACAAATGACGTTCCGATTATATAGAGGTTGCTGGTAACTTGAAATAGTGATACGTGTAATTTTCAGATATGTGGATAAAGTTGCGCAAATGATTATACTTAAAACCTTAAAATAGTCTGTCATTTTCTACCCGATGACATAGTGTTTATGTGGAATTCGATAGTCTTTGTAAGAAGAGTTTTTTGTTCAAAATTACAGTGTTGTCCTATCGCATACCAAGGTGCAGAATGTAATTATATGATACAAATTTGAACAGTCCTTTCATTTTATAATTTGGAATAAATAACTTAAATTACAAACAAACAAAAAATGACCTGGTAAATATGCGTATAATATATTTGGTAAGAATATAGTCTGCACTTTTTTAGGGAAATATAAATCTTATAAAATATATTAGAATTAATCCTTAGCTTAATAACAATTAATGCATTATATTATATGCTATTGTATCTTGTATATTCAGCTATCTAAGTGTTAATATATTGCTGCTCTACCACTCATTTTTCGGAAGAAAATATTACATTCTTATGATTTTAAAGTGACTATAATAACATAAAACCTATGAAATTGAGACAAAATATCAAAATATTCACAAGTGAGTATGCTTTCCAGTACCTTCAGTTGTGTAGATTGTACACCATATCCCCTCTAATAATCTAAGAAAAAATATAAGTATTTGAATATTGTTAATAATATTAATCTAAATTCGATTAAATATGAGAATAAATGAAAGACATTATCTGAAATCATACTTCTGTGTATGTAAAAAGCTGGCTTCAAAACGCTGAAGAGCGTACAAAGGGCGATAAGTCTTGCATTGTATATGCTTACCACACACATAGTTCTACACGCGAATTTTCCCCTGTATCAACATTGGTCTTTCAATACAACAGTCATTAGCGAGTAAAGATATACCAGATTTCGTTTCTCCATGACCCGTGCAGGATTTTGATGTCGACAAGTCTTTGTGCCCGCTTCTGTGATTTAGTGTGAGGAATGTCAAAGGAAACTATCATAGTCTTGCCATCGTGCTTGAATCTTATCAAAACAAATCCAAGATATTTTGTTATAAAATACAATGTCAATCGACTATCTTTGCAAATAATTAACGTAAATTGTCTTAGGATTTGTTTTAGTTTTATGTATTTATCTATGATCTCTGCAATGGCCAATGCACTCAGAATCCGATAGTGCACGAGTCTTTCCTATAAATAGTTTGTATAACTATTCGATATTAAAGAAAATGCCCTATATGAAATATGGTTTGCATATGATACAAATACAGTCGATGAATACACAGTATTTAGTCATTGAGATAGATCATACTGATATGAGATGAGGGAGATATATCTTGATACAAAGCAAAATAAAAATCATTATCTAACTTGACAACTCATTTATGAAATTTTACTTACCAGCTGTGAAATATACCTCATGATGTACTGTATATATGGAATGTAAATCCAATTATGTTCATCAGTCAAGATTTTGGTATAAAACTTAGTGTATGGCCCAAGGATGAGCTCCGAGCGAAGTGCGTAACTCTAAGCTTTGCTTGGGCCATAAATGTGGTGAAATGGGTTCGAGTCTTATGGCGGTTTTCTTTGATCTTAGGCGACCGTCGCGAGAGAATGGTGCTTCAATGTTTCGCTTATGCGCATCGCGAACTGATTTGCTAGCTTATATTGGCGTCGTTTCTCATTCGCTGTAACATCGACTGACTTCAACCAAGAAGACTATGTCTTATCATTAAGGTGGAATTCCTTGCTACACTTCAAGACCAAAATCTCTAATGTTCCGCCCAATTTTGACTGAAATTGGTATTCTTTATTTGGCAGGTGTTTCCTGTGTCAAGGAGAGAAGAAAAAAAGTTCAGAGTGAAGCTAAAGGCTATTCCAATTTTAATGTGTCCATTTGAACTCTCATACGCACAAGACTCGGTTTGTCTTTAAAGACCATGTTCTCTCTTTGAAAATGGGAGAAATAATTCGCACTAAAATAATAAAAGTTCCTGTGGTTCTCTCAAAGACGAAATAAACACACTAACTTTGTTTTGCAATTGGGACGAAGGGAATTTAATTGTCTTTTGCCATTACTCCATCTAATATCATGGCCACTTTAATGTCTTCATTCTCATTAAATCAATTTTTTTCCAAAGAAACTGGACGTTTCTCATTGGGGATCGTTTCCAATTTTATGTATAAGTGGAATCAACTTTACTGCACAAACGGATCATTGTTCAATTTTAGTTAATAGATTCTCGAGAACATGAGTATGATATGCCATTAATTCTAAAGTTACAATACATTTGCAATTGCTTCAAGAGCACTGTGAAAATATTGGCGCGAACTCTATAGAGTATCAACTGGTAACTGTCGCTTGTGATTCGATATCAAGTTATATATAGGACAAGAAAATAGTAATTTTGTAATACATTTTAATGTATTAAAATCGAATTATTTGCATATATTACACTGGCGTGAACAATATATTTTAACGTATATGCAAATGTAACACAAACTATAAAGAAGGGTGGAATTAGAGTTGCAGTTCTTGACAAAAAACAGACAGTTTGATCAGTGTGACCCACGTGTATACATTGTCTGTAAATGCAATGTTCGACCTTCAGGAGCTTGAATACAGGAAAGAAGTCCCTCTAAATTCTATTGTCAGACTTGTCAATTTCAATCGATGTCAAACTTGCTTAATGCACCAAATATTCCCTTTCATTATTTCATCGTAAACGTCCTACTTGCTTTTCATTCCTATTGTCTTTGGAGGTAGTTTGACTGTTTTAAAGTTTGCCATTCGGTTCAGGAAAGAGTATAAAACAGAGCAAATTAAAGGAACTATTTGAAATATGAGAAACCTAATATCGATTCTATGTGACCTAATGTCTCTATTTTTGTCAAATTCAAAGGAATTGAAACCAATTTCTCAGAAAAATTCATCTCCGTATTTTTTTATGGGACCCTCACATCGTAAACATTTCCCCCAATGTCTTTTGCTTAACATTTTCAGTTAAATGACGCTCTTCGAAATGTAAATTTATTAAGTCACTCAAGTAAAAGGTAAAATCCCCTAAATGGCTATAATTTCAGGTTTGGACAGCCATAGACGGGGATAGATAATAACCTATATATTTGCAAGAAGGACGTCGTTATCTGTTCCTAGTCTTCAATCACTCGGCTTTTAATAATAGATGCTATCAACATGCATGCTCTTAACATATCAATAGCATAGCTAGTTCTGCAAAACTCTCTGTGCATGGCTTATCCATTAGGATAGTCTATAGATGCTCTTAAAGAGCTAGGAGCCTAGAGTGAACGAAAACATCAAGAGGTGTTCAACTACTAGTAAGGCATCGATATTCAATTGTAGCAACAGTTTGTGAGGGGCATATACTATAGTTTATTTACCTGCGAGGGGAACGTATTAACTCCCTACATACTGGAGACATCCAGGGATGCCCTAAAGAACACTGTGTATGCCTAATCTAACAGGGAGAGCGTTAACTATTTATTAATAATGTAAAAACTGCGAAAATTACTCTATCGATGTTCTTGTCGTGTCCGTAATGTTACTATATTTTTCAAAATTTATATTGGTCTATAGACTATGGTCAAACATTAGAAAGAATTAACAGTTCGCAACGAGTGTGAACGTCTGTCACGTTGTCCTAGTAGTGTTCTACATAAATATATTCAGAGAGTTCATGCGAGGTTCATTTTCTTTCGATAGAGGTCGCCAATATCAAATCAGGATGAGGAAAAAATATGGTCATACATTAGTAAATACGAATAGTTTTCTTCTTAAAAATTACGATTTTCGTCATGCATATCAATTACGAATACTAGTATATAGTAGTAGTAGAAGTAGTAGTAGTAGTAGTAGTAGTAGTAGAATAAGTAATAGCAGCAGCAACAGTACTACGAATACTACCACTACTACTAGAGTAGTAGTAGTAGTAATACTACTAATAATAAAAATAATAGTCAACGCAAGTATTACTAAGGATATTGGCTTGCAAACAATAATGTTTCTTTCATTAATAGCATATATACTCTTGACATGCACATGCTTACTTATCATAACCATAGCAAGTTTATCCTTTTTTTTTCAATCTGAACTTACGCGGTTGATTTAAGCGTCACGGGGTTTTTTTTAACAGTACTTCCTTCACTGGCCATGTACTGATGGACATATTCACTTTACTTAAGACCAAATATTGTCTGTATTTAATGCCGGTCATACTATTGACCAACGCCACTATGGTCTGTCTATCGTGATAAGGCATACAACCCTATTTCCACGTATGCCAATTTCAGCCGGTATCATAACATGTTGGTCCAGAACAGGAACTAAAGTTGCACATTTTTACGACCGTCCAGTGTCCAGGCTAATTCGGACATTCCATCTAGGCAGGCTGGCGAGTGATATACGAGCAAATCTGCCCTCTGCAGACTGCAATCAGCCCCGCTAGCTTGGTTGGGCGGATGATAGAGATCTTTATGAACATACATAGCGGTCTTCTGTGGAAAAATACCCTCCATGACGAAAGAATGGAAGTCACCACCACCGAGACTAAACACAACGATCGTTCATTCTGCCCTTGTTATCACTATAATTTAACCCAGACAAATGGGGTTTTCTTTCTTTGAAAATATTGAGAATTGAAAAATATTTAAATATGATATCTTAAGCTAGTATACATATATCATTGTCGATAGTATACTAGTGAGGGTGCATGCGCAAATGTGTGGCTCAAATACAATATATAAAATGCTTGTGATAGTACAACACAAATCGCCCAGGTTGTAAAGAGCGTGCTCTTTGAATTAGCAGTGTATGCATATCAAATTATGTTGTAAGATGTTTTGAAACGCAGTGCTATAAAACAGTTAATGTATATGCTCCGAAATAAGCATGCATAAGTCATGCTAAATTTGTGCTTATGATCAACGAATAAAAAGTGCAGGTTGTAGTTGTTTCATTTCAATTTCATGGTATATACTGCAAAGTGTAATCACTTGGACCATATTATGGAAACTAACTCGACTGACATGAAAGGTTTTCAAAATGTGTTGATGAGCATTAATAGCTGCATATACTAGACAGGGTTATATGCACATCAATTAAGGGTCATTTGCTCCCTCAACGAAATCACAATGTGAGGTTTAGTTCTTAGTCAGACGAAACATAATTTACCATCCTTATCACGTGGTGCCTTTATGGCTTAAGTGTCGTGCTAAAACACGAGCAATTATTTCCGGAACACTGGTTATTTCTGAGTATCAGGTATACCAACAGGCCCGACATCAACGTGAATCCTATACTAAAATACCCTGATAAATTGATAGTAAGTTGCGTTTCATAGTTATAGGGCATCGTTTCAGACAGATAAAACGGCTATGAGCCATGGTATAAACTGGCCATTGCACGAGATTCATTGTGTCGAATATGAGAATTTTATTGTCTTACAACGCTTGTGAAAAATACTTTGAGATACATGAAAACTGCTAGTGTATATATTATGGCCAAACCAGGGTTTAAACGTAGCCCCATATAATCGCAAGTAACCCAGCAAGTCTCTTCATAGTTCGTATGTCCTGTGAATATACAAGACCTTAAGTTATAGCTGTGTAGCAGAGGAATCACAATCATCTCAAACATATGGTTAACATTGCAGAAAATACTTGGGATACATTTTGGAATTCCAAACCACGCTCTGTGTTTATTTGGATACTACCATTTATGACAGACAGGCTTCTGGGGCTGTTTTTATTTGTCTGGTCAGTCGGGGAGAGAACGCGTCGATTCTCATTGAGGATTGATTTAAGGTAAGACCAACCACGTGATGTGAACAGCAACGCATTTTAGTATGGCAATGTATGGTATAAATGTACATGCTTCATTTTATATTTTAGTTTTCTGTTTGTATTTATTCAGGGTACTTTCTTTTGTAAAACTGATAGTATTACATGTATTGATACTACTAATATTCAGATTAATTAGTATTACTTACATTGGTATTGCATATGTTGATATGTTTTATGTTTGTATGACGTATGTTGCTTTTACTAATAGCGGTAATGCTTATATGTTTTATGATAATGTGTTAGCATTATTGTATGTATCATGTAAGATGGTATTATTTATGGAACACGTACTCATCGAATAAATTACATACGTATTTAAACATATTCTTGCCTGAACATGCTACCTATTTTGGGTCATTCAATCTCCAAATTTATTTTCCAATGTTTATTTTTTAACATAATATAAAAAAAAAATATTATGATATCGGTTTCATCCGTTGCTTATCGTGTGCCTTGGAAATGTGTATGCACTTATCTAAAAGGCCACTGATAATATGCACACATCAGGTAATTGAATTCAAGAGGTATAAACTGGCTTGTGTATCCAGTAACAGAAAACAACATAACTCAGCATCGAGGATCCATGACTTAATAAATCACACTCATCTCATTATATAAAGCAGGGATCTACTTTTTCTTCAACTTGATTCAGACCACCATCAGATTGTTTCTATTCATCCGTCCTTACGTTACTCGGGTGTTTTGTATCTCTTTTCTTGTTTAATGAAACGCTCTCCGCCCCTCCAACTTGTACACAATAGTCACTCGTGGCGGCCAATCTGTGCGAAATCGTGCTCCAGTCGGCCAATGCCAATGACTTTCTCATTAGTTCAATGGAGATGCAATTGATGTTATATTTATCCAGGGTCATTTACCAGAGCAATTGTACTTTTGTCCATTAGCTCCGGCGACTTGAACCACTAGGGTGGAAACGTGCCTCGTGGGGAAAATTGCTCCCCTCTAATGTGGTCAGTTTAGGGTCCTCAGGTGCGGTCAGACAATGGTCAAGATATAGGCCATAAAATAATTTTCTAAAGATGTTTATGCTACCTATTAGACGCCGCCTAATAATTAAGGTAACTGTGAGGTATCTATATCTCAATTAAGGCCGAACATTGAGAAGTATAGGTCATTTATTAGACAACATTGCTGTACTCGGACTGTGCGTGAAGTTTACAGATTACGTAATGGATATGACATTTGTTGTTGGCCGTACCTTTGATCTCTCAAGACATAAACATTTCACCTGTCCCGTAGGGTTTAAATTGGAGGGGTCGAAGAGACATATGGTTGGATAACTATTGCCTTGTACGAAAAGGGCAGTGTACTCAGAAATACTTTATTAGTGGTTTGACTTTGCTTAGGTTGATTTCGAAATGTTCAAACGTTTCGAACCGCTACGTAGATATCAATCAGGTATATTGATGGATACCATGATGAAGAAAAGTATATGGCTGATACAATTATTACGGAAAACTAAATTTAGTTAATAGCTTAGGCGTTAAACTGAGATGTTATATGATTAATATAATTAGTATGAATAATGTTTTTCATTGATATGTTTTTCTATAATGCATAATTAGCTATTCAACTAATCTGTGTTTGAAGCATGCACACAATGATGCTAATTAGGATGTTTTTATCGGAAACATATCAACACACTTATGAAAGGTGGAGTTGAACGATGCAAATGCACTTGTCGTGTACATGGTCTTAGTGTTTCGGACCTTGGTGACTAATGGCCTGTGTCCAACATAGTTAGTCTCCGTACAGCCATAGCTGGTGCTATATTGCATGTCCAGTGGCGGGTTATCGGCCAGCTTCATCACGCCAGGGTCATTCGGACACGCATCATGCTCAATGAAGCACACGACTGACCGTTGGGTAGGTAGATATATACAATAAACGACAAGCAGATCAAAGAATCGGATCGGCAAGGTGGCAAGTTAGGTCGGACCAGCACCGAATGACCTATAACATTAACAAATTGTCCTTTTTAAAATCTGTTTGAGGTTGGAACATTTAAGACTAAATGCATTTGAATGAAAGATCTTGCTCGTCTTGCTATAGAAACTAGGAAATATGGGTATGGCTAAATGAGTAGAGATGAATGGGTAATTTTAAAAGGCTATGGTTTATGCATTGGGATTGTGAACGTTTGAGCTTTTCTTTTGAAACCGACTTTGAATGACTCCCAAAGTGGGCAGAAGATCCTACTATTGGTCGTGATTAACTCTCCAAGTCCAGCATTTCTATGCAGAGGACGGATCTTTTATGTTACTGCGAGTCGTACCGTGAAACGCAGGGTGGAGATCTGTGCCAGGCAAAAGAGGAGAAAACACCGTGTAGAGCTGGGCCCCCTCCACCGCCATAGAATATCGCCACAGGACGGCTCTATCGCCATACAATAAGTCGAGAAGCCTTTCTGTATCGATATTCTACGGTGTGAATCTATTGAAAGGGTTCTTTATAGGTAAATGTTGCTCTACCCAGACATCAAAGCGAACTGCTCTGGCTCGTGAACAGTCAAATGAATGCGCTGGATACAGACGCGTTTGTTGATATTTGTTCCGCTTAAGAAGATCAAAGATATTAAATATTCTGTTAATGTTACCAAACCATGAATCTCAGCCTTATTGTGAAGCGTCGCAAATCGCTATGAATACGCGACAACTGTACATTTCATGTTTGAGTGACAAGTACATATTTAGGATGGACTTAGCGCTGACGTTTATAGACATACAATATCGGAGACGGTTAAGGCGTTAAGACACCTACACGTATACATACCTATTCCCACGAACCTTGCAGATGTACATAGTTCATATCTAGAACCTATCATACGTATTTTACATTTTTAAGCTAGTAATACAATTGGTCACATTCATGTACATGTATTTGCATAATTCTGCATGGTAGACGTGCTGGGGTATAACACGTTGTATCCGATACTACAACACGTCGGGAAACTCGACAATGCAGTTTGATCTATGCAGTGTACCTCGGTGAGGTTTGAAACTTGACATGAGTGTTTTGTGACAACACTATCACTACCACCATCTATCTGTAATGCTTTGTCTCTGATTTCAACAAGGGGAATCCAATTTTCACCCTTTACAGTTGAACGCCTACAAACAGACAGAATCAGACCCAACACTATAACTTACAACCGCGTGATCTTGTTTACGTGAGGTTTGTATTTGGGGTTTCGTACGTGTTTGTTCCAAATTCAGCGTTTTTCCATTTAAAAAAAGCCGCTATTTGTTTTTTTTTTTAATAAGGAAACCAGGAAAATATATTTTTCATTGTGATCTCAAATTTTGTCTTAACATATCCAACCCAGCATATTCGGTTTTACTCAGACCATAAACTATTTTGTAACAAAAGACTTGCTGTCCTAACGACGGTGTCATTTTACACGTCAATACTAACAGGGTGGATCGGTTATCAAGCCGGGTGTCCTCTCTACCCCGCCCTTCCCTCTATTTCGTTGAGGATGAGTATGTCTAAAGTATTTATGTTGAACGATGCATCTGATATGGATATTATATATCTCATGATTGTTGCTTTGGTTTGGATTCTCAGTTGACAGTATGGTATTACATTGACATAGTATACCTTATCAATACAGATACCGGTAGGCATATACCATGCTTCTTTCTTGGATACTATCAGTAGGCGATACTAATGCATATATACTAGTAGTTCATTGTACATGTATTGGCGTGCTAGCGAATGTAAGACGAACAATGATTATAATAATTAATTACAATTCATGGCACCAATCATTGCCATTTTTCTTTTACTATGCGGTTGTATTATTGCCTTTGCTATGGTTCTTGATTAATGCCATCCCTTGAATGTTGCCAAGGTATCGTGTTCCGCTTGGACACCGGTGCCTTTCAATATTGATACAATAGATAAATATCAAATTAATTATAGAATTGGTATAACAATCATAATCGTCAATGTCTGAGAGGGTTTATTTCGAAACAATAGTTTCGAGGTGAGCAGCACGTAAATATATGTATCCAACCATCCATATTTCATAAACGACAGTATTTATGAATTCATTATATTCTGAAACAATATACCCGATTTTAAGTGCTGATTTGATCAGTTTAAAGGTAGAAATATAATTAGATTACTCACCCAACGGGATAGCGTATCACGTGACGCTATTTGATGTTCGGACTATGGTTCCAACTTTGGTCTCCGGATCCTATAACGAAATATGTCAGGTTAATTCTTACTAGAACAAATACGTTGTTTCATAGACCTATCTAATGAACTCCATGTTTGATCCACATTATTAATTATTCATTGTGATATATACGTAATAATCATAATGTCATGCATAGGCAGATTATTGTTCTATGCTGATAATCATCAGGTCATAACAGGCAAGACATTTGTTATCAATTAGTCTCGTCACGTATGGGTGAAAGATTCACGCTGTGTCACGTAAAACAATAATTCACTCACTCACTTATCATGAAAGTCGGAAGCCTTTTTATGACGAAGCTGAATGCTAATATTATAAATATACAAGTAACATTTTAATATAATGGTCTTGTTTTTGCGCTATGCTAATAGTTTGTGGTTGTTTTATAGTACATGTTAAACTGTTATGTATTTGTATTTATCTTTGGATAACTTTAAAATTAATGTTTTGTTTGAAGATACAACAATAAACAACATGCATTTTAGTAGTATGTCACATTACTGTTTCTACGAATCGAATTATACTTGTTCTACTTTCCGCGATTTTATGTTGTGTAATATTCTTTTTTTTAAATATCAGCTATCTGGGCACTGATTACATATGTAATGTCAAATGCATGTATAGGTAAATCAAAACAATTATTAACACGACACAATGCAGTAGGATGGAGTAGGCCATGCATATAATATACTATTTATCCGATCACATCATGATCAGTATCTTGATAGCATTGTATAGCAATATGCCCAGCAAGCTGTTCACCAAAAGAACACTGCTAGCAAGCCTCAAGGCAGGTATTATAGTGTCGTCCAGTCATTAATGTTCAAATCCGAAGCTGCACTAGTCAGAATGTAGTTATCTCCCTTACGTCTACTCTTCGGTGGGCTTTACAGACATGCGCATCTGTTACAAACCTCCGTCACGTGACACAGTTTCCATGCGATTGCATAAACCTTATAACTATTAACCTCGGTTCGCTAGGTGAGGTAATTGGGACTCTGATAATAAATCCATTGAATCATACAGAAAGATTTCTACTTCTACATTGTCCATAGTCAGATGTACACAAAAGCTGATTTGCAATTGCATTCCACTTCAACACTGAACGAATCCCACAGCTAACTTACAAAACGCCATTACAAGTGTTCATGTTTGTCTGCAAATACAATATTGACAACCAATACTAGAGTTGAGTGTCGCAGTAAGATTAAATACATTTAATTCTGAAGCTTGTTTGTCTTCCAACATCATGGTACATAGATTATTCCTTTTGGTAGTGAGCATAGATAAATACATGTATGACCTTTATAAGAACATACATTTTAATTTATTTTAAAAGTACTTGTTATCAAAATTGACACGGTAATGTTGCATGCATTTAGTAATAACACCAATGTGTCATTTTGCATAACTGTTACTGTATGTGTTTGTCTGCTGTCACTAATAAAACAACCTTTTCCAATATCTCCTGTATATGTATCGGTATGTTTCAATGTGTAAATTATTGATATGTGAAGTTACTATGTTATTAACACGCCTAAATATTGTATTTTGTGAACAAGTTTCAATTGCATTATGGAATTATAAGCATACTAACATATACCATTTTGAACATTGATCCTGCTGCTATTACACAATTGAGTACTAAGTTATGTTATTGAGACTAATCCTGCTTATCGATTACTCGATTACCTGGCGATGTTCGTGTCTTTTTTTATCATGCAAAACCTTTGTTACATTCCTTGAGTTGATATAGCTTAAAATGTATAAAATGAAATATTATAGTAAAATAAGTTTTATAATTAATAATAGTAAAGTTGCTGCTGAAACAGATGTATGTAGTTTGTAGAGCATGCAAATAGACGTCAATTGGTAATATCGTTATTGTTAGCTTTTACTGAAAATAGATAATTGCTAAATTAAGTTCCATTGATTTATTTTCTTCTTGCACATATGCTTGTATCATGCCATAAACATGTACGGTAGGTATTATTTGAAAATTAAGGTTCGAAATATACGTGTTCACGGGGTTTTATATGAAATCATCAGCGGTGTCCTGGTAGCGATAATCAAGTCATCAATGTAATGTGATGTTATTAGATTATCGTATATCTATTCCTAATGTACAATATAATTTCTAGGGTGTGAATCCTGGTTAGCAACTTCCATAGTAAATCTCCATTTGAAATCCATAAGAAAGAAAATTAGATTAGCCAGTGACATTTCAGTCGTCCGCCTCTTTGGTCGCTAAAGGCTCCGAGAGGCTTCCGTATCAAATGTCATTATTAATCTAAACAATGAAAATATCAGCTACGTCAGACAGAAGATAACTGGAAATACAGCCAGAAATTTTGGGGAAATCAGTCAAGCAGGCTAATGAAGGGGGGTTAAGTATTTCTAATAAAAAAAGAACGACTGGTTTTATCTTTTCGCTACTTCGCCTGATTCGTGGCTTTAATTCATTTCATCTCTGCAGATGCGTCTCCTGAACGCTTCCAAGACAGCTTCATATCATTTCTGCCTTCTAATTGGCCAACGACGAAGGACTATCTCGTATCATCATGCATGTGCTCTGACTTAATTAAATGTACGAAGTTTGGCTCAGTAAAGCGCAATCATTAACGTTATGCATTCTGATGTTCTACTCGTATTTTGCCAGAATACGATGTCATTGCATTTGTTTAAAGGTAGTCTCAAATAGGTATATTGTTTATTATATCATAATTATTTCTTTAGAACGGAATGTTTGTTGATGGCGTTATATCGAGGCAATAACTTCCTCATGGATTATCTATGCTTTGGAGTCTGTCATTGACCATAATGGATGTGAACAGAAGTGAAATATAGAAAACGATGGATGAGTGGTTGGAAGGCGATATAAAGGCCAGTGAATCGCGGGTGATTCCAGTACCAAGGCAATGAGAAATCGACAACCGAAATCAACAACAGATATACGAGGGCATTCCCTTCTCGTGTCCAGTGTATTAATTAGGAATTGTAATTTGCACAAGAATACGGGATTACTGTTAAATGTGAACGGGGGCAATGTCAATGTGATTGTATGGAGATTGAACCCCAATAGCGGGTGACGTCTGGGTGATGAAGAAAGAATAAATCATTGAGGAATTGCAAAGTGTCCTAGCTCTAACTGTTAAGATTACTGAAGAAGTGCGGGACATTTAATGCGAAGGTAAATATCACTGTTGATGTTTGTCTTAACCTACACCACTGTTTCATAACCATAACCTCATTATGATACATGGACATAAGTTCACGCGTGTGTTTGTGTGTGTTCTAAGTAATGGCGTAGTGTAACCTCGGGGTATACCAAAATATCGCCATTGAGATAACAGTAGCAGATAACCTATTCATATGTTGCCATGAAGGTCGTTACACATGAGACACCACAAGCCATGGCGTGTAGGTGGTAGACATTGTTAAGGATGCACTCCTAATAAATCATCAGTATTATAATACACTGTGTGTTGAATTTACCAATATGTCAATGTGTGAATGACCCATCGCCATACCTCATATTATGTGTCTATCATAGGAGAAGATCACAAAATGATGAAGTTTGTGAATTTTAACCAAAAGCCTTTCAAGAAAATGTGTGAGGTAAAAAAATATGTTTTGAAAGCGATGGATAAAAAAATAAATATTTAAATACAATTTATCAAAGCATACACTCTATTAACTCAAAAAGAATTTGCTTTTAGAATATGAAATACATAAAATATTTGCAATGCATTTTATACTTGTGACAGAAATAGTTGCCCAATTTAGGAAATCGTCAAATGTTATTATAAAGGACATTGTTAGAAAGACTTGAAGGTAAAGCTATCATGTTGCTAAATTATATATATTTCGGAAAAAACTATTCCAATGTAATAAACTTCACGTATTGTTAGTGCCAAACAACTATATCAGTAAGAATATATGTCTATCAACTCAATAAAGATCAACCCAAATAATCACACACAAATCCATGTTCAAACTTATTCAGAACCCATAACTGAATGAAATGTCGCTATTTCAAACGTATCCTTTATCCATATACATGTACAAGATAAAGGGATTTTTCTGACAGTGTACGAACTACTTGTTTAAGTATATAAATATAGTACATATTTATAGATGCACCAATTTCTGTAATTGTATAATCATACATATTTTGGGGATGTATTAAAATAAATATTGAATAAATATATGTCCCTTACGGTTTTGTGATATTACAACCTTAAAATAATTATATTAATTAAAATATGATATGCTCCTCATGTGCTATGTTAAGTCAATTTGTCACAATTACTCTAGTATGAAAGATGCATTAAAATGACATGATATGAATTAAACCAAAAATTAACCAATGTTCTGACATTTATGTAATTCCCGGAAAATAAGTTGTAGTTAATAAATAAATATTGAATGTTTATTATCGAATGTGTTTAAATAGTGATAGCGCATATATTATTTTACATATCATGTAAAATATAAATAATATGTTTTCAACAGTTTTCATTAATAATTTAAACACATACAAGCCATTGCTAATAATATGGTTAATAGTGTACACTGTATTATCAAAATATATAAACGTTCAAACAATATTAAAAACTGTTAACATTCAATAAATGTTTTTTTTACATTACACTAATATTGTAAAATGATAATCATTGGGTAATGTCTAAATAACAACCATGCTGACGATCACATGATCATATACAGAGTGAAGGAATTGCGATAGGCCACGAGAGTTTAAAATCAGTAGGTAATAGACGCATGTATTAATGTTTAGATATCAGTGGGCTATGAAATTTCCATAACCCTGTGCTTTATGTCCCACATGGTTTTGCTGGGTGTGCAAATAAAACCAGATAATGGTTAAGTTACGACTAATTACAAAGACAATATAAAACCAACATTATGGCTTTTGGAATCAGTACTATAACACTTCTAGATACTAATAAAACAGTAATCAGGAATTATACCAAAATTAAAATTATCGTGAGTGGGATGTTAAAAATTATTAACTACTGTGTGAATATAAAAGTTGGCGGAAGGATCGCATGAAAGTGGACTATAACCCAAGTGTACGGTTACTCGGGGTGCAATGAAATTCCTTAGAGCGGGACGTATGGTCTCCAAATTGTCGAAAAGCGTACATAAAACCACACATAAAACCTTCCATAAATGGAGAGCCGGGGATTATGAATGTCAAAAATCGAATCATAACATTGAAACCAGGATTGACCTGATCGGCGTTAAAACAAAACCCAGCGTTTAAACGTCACATTATTGGCGAAATATCCCCACTTACCTATATAGCAGAAAGTATAAACTGAATCCTCAAGGCAGTGTTAGAAATGTCGTAGTGAAGGTTGTCCCTCTTCTCTCCCTTACAAGATCAAACGGTCTAAGCGAGCACTTAGCCCATGCGTAGGATAGCAAGGAAAGCCGAACGTAGGTCACAGGAGGTGTGGCAAACACAGCCGGCACGCCCCCTGAGCTCTTGAGATAATAAAATCAACAAAATGGCTTCTTCGGGGGCGTCCTGTAGCTTTTGCAACGTCGTTTTGAATGAGAATGAAGAACAGTGGGGGATAGACGGAATGTAAGAATTATGAAGGAGGGAGACTTCCAACGTTGAAACCACTGGCCAGCGGAACTATAGGGCAGTTGATTTATGACATTTTGTGATTCTAACCATCGCGAAACAACGTCGGAAACGGATATACAAGCATCCACGATGTGCGATACTTAAAAACAAGGAGATGTATATCTGCATGAAAACTACCATTATCTTGCCATATTTATATGGAACTGGTTCCAAACGTTCCTGGTTGAAATTATATAAGAAAACACCGTGCAAATACGGCAGGAGAGGCTCTCTTCGGTGTAAAATTGATCCTTAAATCTTCCGACAAAATACCACGCGTGTTGCTGGGCCCGTATTCTCTTGTTTCTTATTTAGAATGCTATTTAACTCCATGGTTTCTGTATCCGATTTCCGAGCAAACCTAGCTGTACAAAACACACACCCCGACCGAAATGATAGAGTGTCACTAGTCCGACCTAGCTTGCGGAACTAAAGACAGGGTTTGGGGCAGTTCTTGTCTTTATTTCACTTCCCGGACAGAAAGCAGACATGTGCTGGGAATTATCTTTCTTTCTATTAAAAGTGAGAGAATACTATTGAGCTGTTCGCATCAGGTATGTGTCTTCCGGGGTAAGTAGTCAAAAAATATGGGAGTCGCAAAGAAATTGATTATGATTTAACATTACGGAAAACTTTGAAAAAGTAAACATCTATTCCACCTGTTCAAACTTGAATAAATGCTGCATTGAAAGCACCTGTGTAGTTCTTTCTTTTTAACTGTAGTTACGTACATGTTAATTCTTAATTTCGATAGTATTTTGTTAATGTGATGCCATTGCCCAATACCTATTTTGAGCCCTATAATAATAAGTAATACACTTATCGTAAAAGTGTAAATATGATATGTATGTTGATATGGTACTGCTCGTTCCAACAATGTTTGGTGGGTCTTTGATAAACATGTAATTACTTGTAAACAAGGTCCATATTATGTTTATACTGTAGTTTCAAAGGCTGTTCGACACTTTAATATTTGAAAATATGTATATTTTACTGATCCTATTTATTACAGAGATCCTCTGACTTACGACTTGGTACACACATAAATGTATTACATTATTCTGTATTTTAAAATATTAAAATAAATTACCATAATGTTTGATATTTTTAATTGCTCTATTCAATTAATTTATAATTTATTTGTTCTTACCCGTATGCCTAAACGGAAAGATAAGAAATTATCACGTGTTAATTTATTTTGCGGAATATGTTGTTAACATTATTAGAGGTTGTGTGTCTGTATAAATACTCAAATTCATGAAAAACTTTATGAAGATTTCTAACATATATCATATATTGTGAAATGATAATATAATCATTGAGTATGTTATTATAATCCTTGACTAAGTCCAAATTGATAATTATGTTACAAAAAGACATATTTTAAAATAAATTTATTTCATGGCAGGGGACACATTGACGTATGCTAGCAATGTTGCATTCCTAACATAATAACTAAGGTAATTTAATAAAATTCCAACAACATGTAATTAAAGTAATATATTCCTTTTTAGCTGGTTTTAATATATTACCAAACACCTATAACATCAATCGTTCCATATGCTTACACGTCTTGCATGTTTCATGAATCAATCAGAGTAACAATATAATGTAAAGGGATATTGATTTCACGTTAGTTCTATTGCTAAAATAATCCCATAAAAGCTTGTAATCTCAGGGATAAATCTGCAATTATAGAGACAAATATGTAAATATTTAATTAAGCGAGTACTGGTAATACATACGTTACTATTATTGTCATGTTGACACTAGACTATAACGAAGTAGTGAGAAGTACTTCGCATATTTAAAGTAAACGAATTAGCTTTCTTGTTAAAAAATAAATCAAACATAACTGTACATATAATATTGTTTAATTGGATACATGTTTTCAGTATTCGATCCATACAAAACATACGGATGAAAGTCACCTTTACTTTCCTTATGTAAGTATTATGTTGTTGTGTAACATGTATGTTCATCTACTTGTATTCATCAGTTAATGGATATGATTATATCTATATTAACACTGTTATATAGGTATAGGTGCGTATGTAAATGAAATATTGCACTTTCGCTTTCATCTCCTTAAGTAAGTAATTTTGCTGTCATCAGAATTCATAATTATATCACATTTCCTATTCTAATCTAATCATTTACCAACATTTTCCTATTATGTTTATTACCCGGTGTGTACACACATTTGTCTACGAGCGCTATAAAACATGAAATATATGGCTATTTTGTCAACGAAGATAATTACGTTTTCTGCAATGTGCGAGAAAATAAATGCTTAGGAAGAGGCGGACAAGGTATTAATTATGGACTTGTCAGTCAAGGCAAGTATTTGTGTGTAACTGAGTGAACAGCATTTAAGCTCAGCGTGCAGCATATATGCCTATTCTATCAATACTCTGTGTCCTGGGTTTCCTAACATTTTGATACATATAAATAGTTAACTGTTTAAAAACGACGTTAAATCGAATGGTTGAGCATTATAACGAATACGTGACTAGTATCCATTATTATATATCGAACCATTATGATATATCGAACCATTATTTTATTTTCTGCATAAGGAAAAGAAATATCAACCTCAATCGAACGTGACCTTGATCTTATTTAATAGCTATTAAATTCAAACAGGTCCATGAACGTAATTATTGGACGAAGTAAAATTCGCCAATTCTTTTCATTTTATTTTATTTCGGTCAATTAAACCAAAGGTATGACAGCATACTCATAAAATAAAAATTACACCGTATCCTGATAGCAACAACGAAATCAAATTACATGTACGATTTCAAACTTTCAATTTGTTGCTTCAGAATATGATTAATCTATAATTTTGAGTATTTACTCCAAAAGTTTGTGGTGAATTTTCAATAACTTTGGCCTCAACCTCCACATTCTCTCAGAGAGGCAGTGTAAGCCATTCATATGAGGTTAATGTTGAACACATGCCTACTTACCAACAGATGGTCCTTAGATATTAAATGATTAACATAGGTGGGAATGTATCGATTAGAGATTATAGTCTATTCTCTATAAAGACGCTGGATGTGTGCATTCGCCAAGTGAATCGATATATTGTAATTTGTGCAATGTTTCAGGTGGGTCGTGTTGAGGTCATCTTTATGCATCATTGATCGAACTCTGGTACATGTAGTGTAAAATTAATACAATACGTTGGAATTCCAATACAACGAGGAAACCACTCTGCTTATTGTATTAGTCATAGATGCAGATGCGTTACGTAGGAGTGAAATGTACATTTTAATATATCAAACATTACCACCTGTTATTGTAAAAATTCGATACGTGAGACATGTAAGGTCATTGCATTATGTTGCTTGACACCTCTTGAAACAAAAATAAATCTTCCCCATTCCTGTTCTTACTATGTCTCTAATGTACTACGATCACGTAGACTGTAGCAATGATGGTGACGTGCAGACATCGTCTTACAAGATACTGTCACACTACAATCCTGGAGGTGTCATGTAGGTCAGTTGATTGACGCGTACCGGAAGTCGTGAATTGTATATGGATAATTCAGCGATAGCCGCTAATCAACAATAATATATATACATTGACTTATAACCGGGGCAAAACCTGCACAGCAAGACTCGTTCTTCTTATTTTTTAATTCGTTGAAACGAAGAAACAATACCCTGATAGAGAAATAGAAAGGCACTCGAGCACTAATATTGATCAGCTAAATCAGAAAGTATGTTTGAGAAAGTGATATCAAGTGCTTTGTGGTGAAAGAAGCAAAGATGCTTAAGTAATGCAGATGCATTCATTATATCAGTACGAATACTTGCGGGATTCCTTGAGAGCACAAAGGTAAAGAGAGGAGAGAGAGAGAGAGAGAGAGAGAGAGAGAGAGAGAGAGAGAGAGAGAGAGAGAGAGAGAGAACGAGAGATATATATAGGGATGTATGTGCGTATGTATGTGTGTGTGTGTGTGTGTGTGTGTGTGTGTCTGTGTGTGTGTGTGTGTATGTGTGTTTTCATGTGTGCGTGCATGTGTACGAGTATGTGTGTGTG
>JAULBP010156799.1:0-15224 GCA_032355345.1 Lepetodrilus pustulosus | reverse complement strand
TCAAACGTAAAGAGTCTCAGACTGAAATTCGTTTGGTCATTATCTAGGTCAATCAACCGTGATTGTATGCCTTTAAACATAGTGTATTCGTCAGAAGATTATTGGAATAACTTTGTCCTACATCAACTCCTCAGACATGGGCAAGGTACGTACATAGTCTGTAGGGGGAATTACAGAACAGAAAATAATAAAAGTTTACTAGTATTCTCAAAAACCAAACATAGTGATATACTGAATAGAACATACCGCAGTATATATTAGAAGAAATTCTAGTTTTGCTTCTTAACTCCATATAAAAACACAGCCAACCGCAGGTACGAGGGAGTTGCCTAATTAGGATTAACGAGGCCTCACCTGGGGGCGTAACATTCAGGTGAGGGGACAAGGTACGGTTTGATGGTCACGTGTGGAAATACTTTCAGGTATTGTGCACAAATCTCCCAACACTTTCTAACCCGTGTAAGTGAAAATCACGTTTTGGTGTTAATGGATTTATGTCAGAACACCCAGCACGTTTTAAAGTGTAAAATTTATTTACTAGCAAATGTGTAAGTGTGTTAATGTTGAATAATGTTATTTAAATGGGTGCTGATATAAGCTAATCCCACTGACATTCATCAGAATAGCTAACATTTGTATTTATGAATATAAAACTATGTAATATCTGCCATTTGTCCACGCGCAAACTTGAGTTCAAATATATGTATTCAGTCATTATACCTATGCATATATATCGTTGCTAGTGTTTTACGAATAGTTTTCTTTAATGCTTTGTAGTATTGTATCTGTAAACGCATAAGACGCATTATAAACCATAATAATAATAATAATAATAAATAATAATAATAATAACAATAATAATAATATTATTATCTGCGTTTGACTCAACATATGTGTTGCTTACCACATTTTATTCCTTAAAATTAAATTTTAAAAAATCACCATACCCAGTATACATTGTTATCTTTCTCTCTTTCGTTTCTCTTTTGATTTAAGTTGTAATAACTTGTAGCCTATCCATTTCATTTTGAAAATAAAATATGCTTAAACTAAACCTAGTATATAACTTACCATGTATATGTAGTTGTTGATTTGGGGTGTAAATCCTCTACCAAGATCCGTTTACTCATATCATGGCTTGCACGCATATGAATTGCTATTGTTACTTATATTTTCAAATACATGCGAACATCTGACCATTTGATAAACGCTGTTGAACATATCAATTCAAGATGTTTATTTACAAGATGTTTTTTTTTTTTTTTTATCAATTAAGAATAATGTACAGTAATGTACAGTACATATATTGTGAGGAAAAATAATAGTACCATGTTACATTGTGCGATATGGAGAAATTCATAACATATAATATTCGTTAAGCTTATAATTAATGTATTTGGCACATATATTCAACTAGGCCGAGAAACTCTGACCGTCATATCTGCGTTCAGCTGTACTATGGAGGTAGAGTATCTCGACCTAATATTCAACATGAAAATAATTATTTTTAATTTAAAAAATACTTGTTAAATAGACTAAATAATTAAACGATGCAATTAATTTATCAAAATGTTCGTCTAAAACCCACCAAAACGCATACACGTGCATACGCTGCATGCAACTACATGTATTTTATTTGAGATGATTTGCAATAGAGATATATAAACCACTATACCCGGTAATTCGAACCTTTGCGTTTATAGTAGCTGCGCTATTTTACATGCATGTGGCGCGATTCCAATATCGAATTCGAACTATTATTTCGTGAAATTATTTGTGATGTATGTTCTTGTAATAAAGCTAGTGGATTCACTAAACACAGACGTGCAGTTGCATTTGTTTTTCCCGGAGAAATATTTCTCGAACGTACACGTACCGTATGTGAATTATTGCTTGTACAGACTGTTTTCTTTGCGATGCTAACCATTCTACATCGGAATGAATATCTTTTCTTGTGTGTGCTTTTTCTTCGTTTTATTTTTTTGGTGAGTCATTATATATTCCATCTGATTAAATACGTTTTAGAATGGCTTTTCTAGAAATACTAATACTAGTATATAGATTTGTGAGGCTGTACATTTATGAATTTATAAGAACATATACAACATGTGTACATTCTAAATTCCATAATTTTGCGTATAACCTAGATATGTACAGCTTAGGCTATTTCATATCATTTGACTGTTTTGATTCTTGTAATTGTATTTGTTGGAAACAGCGAATGGTGCTTTTCTGTATTGTAAAAATAATGTATTGTTGGTAAAGCTACAGTAGGTGGCTCCAGTAGGTATATCATGGAGTTATTAGAGAAGTCGTATAATTACATTATGATCCCTTATTTTATTTTATTCGTTAAATTCTATTTAAGAAATCAACTCGATGGCCATGTACAAAATATGTTTTATATATTTGTTTTCTATTGTTTCAAAATTTCTTAATTTGTATTACCATTATGGAGTCTAAACATTCGTAGACAGTTTAGAAACCAAGTTATGTTTTCTCAAATAATATATGTTTCTTTGATATCTGGAATTGTACTCGGAATCTGGCATTGTACTCGAAATAATGTATACAAACAAACAAGAGCAATATTGATATTTATTACTAAAAACAAACTGTTTTTACATTTCAAATATTAAAACAAATACCTTGAGACAAAGCAAAGTTCAAGAAATCCACACATACATGTACCAATAACTCAGGACATTATTCTTTAAATGTTAAGGTTTTGCGCAAATGCTTCACGCATTAATCCGCAGGGTACATATTTAATTTAACTCACAGTATAGCACTTTTCAACAACTGTCTGTCTATCAATATACAGTTAACTCCATGTGCCCAGAAGCTTAGTTCCTTTATCACAAACGTTCACAAGCAGTTCAAGAACCAGAGGCCATTCTTAGATGAGGGTACGCGGAATACTGTCCATAAGAAAACTGCTGTTGCAGTGCTTGGTACGTGGAATGAGGATGGTTCGAACTGGCGGGTGGTCCCTGGGGTAAACACGCCGCACCCAGGGGAGAACTTCCAGGGGGTGACGTCGACAGCGGGGATCCCGTCAGGGAACTGTTCATGTTGTTTACGCTGTAGTACCCGCCGGTCGGGGAGTAGCCAGGGGGAGGGCTCATCGTCCAGCCGCTGGGTTCGGATTTAACCGGAAGTCCGTATTGCTGCGGTTGAGCCAGTCCTTGGGGTAGAGCTCCGAAGCCGAGGGGGTTGAGGGATGGGTACGGGGAAGGACCTCCGTACAAGCTGAAGTGACCGTAGGAACTGACGTGCTGTATCGTGGCACCTTCTCTCCGATGGCGGGTCTGCAACTTGAACCGCTTTGCCCGACGGAGGAAGCTCCCGTTGCCGAACATATCTCCACAGGAAGGATGCAGCGCCCAGTGGTTACCTTTCCCTGGTCTTCCTGGAGGACGAGGTACCTTCACGAAGCAGTCGTTAAGAGACAGGTTGTGCCGGATGGAGTTCTGCCACCGCTGCTGATTGTCCTTGTAGTAAGGGAACCTCTTCATGATGAAGCTGTAGATGTCGTTCAACGTCATCATGCCCGTCGTCGAACTCTCTATCGCCATCGTTATCAGAGCGATGTACGAATAAGGAGGCTTCACGTTGTCGGCAAACCTCCGCTTTTGTTGTGAAAGAGTTGAAGTACCTGAAAACGTCTCGTCAGAGCCGTCGTTGTCTTCGTTGTCAGAAGCCAGAGACGAGGTAGAGGACATGTCGTTGTGGTCGTTGTCAGACCCGAGCCTTTCTGCGTCGTCATCTGGGTGTGGGGACAGATCTGGACTCTCGTCTGCTGGTCTCGTCAGGGTTGGGTCCTGGTGGGGTGTGTGAGGCAGCAGAGATGGATTGGGATGAACTGGATACGCGTGAGGAGGCAACACAGGAGGAGGCTGCTGCTGCTGCATGGAAAGAGGCATGGACATCATGCACGAGGATTTGTCTGCTACGGATCCGTATTGGAACAGACCAGAGTTTGAATGATTCATTAACATCCTGGACTAATTCGGAACTCGACGTTCAGGATGAATTCTAAAAACTGAAGTGTTTGACCACGGGAACTGGTCAGGAGGTTTATATCCTCCCGTGCCGATAATCCTCTGAACATACAACTCCTGTACCTCCCTGGTCATAGATTAAACCTCATTGTTCACTAATCTAGTGCCTCGCCAAACCGGCCAATGACGATGCTTTGTAGTTTTGGTAATTTGCTAAGAAGAGCTCTGATTGGATAATTGTAAAATGGTGACCACGCCTTTATACCCGTGTCATATGGAACACGATATTGAACGTATTGATTCTAGCTGCTTGTATTCGATACAGATTGGAAATATACACTTAATTGAAATATACAAATATTACAGAAACTTCGCAAAAACGATATTCTACGAATGAGATAATTGAACATTCTTCCATAGTTTAGATTTGTTGATATTATCCGAAATTAACAACACTGTCAGTTTAGTATTTTAGAATGCATGTGCAATATAAATCGTTCTTATGTAATATTAATCGAAACATGTCTTTAATTGGAAATCCATTCTTGTATTGACTAATGTACAATTTTTTTAGTTTTGCTTTTTGTTCTGCAATGTATTTGATAATGCAAATGGGTTGTGAAATTAACTATATGGAATTGTAACATATAATTGAAGATCCAGTGTAATTCTATTTCATTACTGAATTTGCTAGTTTCAAAATATGCCCAAAAAATATTAACATTTGTTTAATTGGTGTGCGTTTTTTTAACGTGTGAAATACAAAATTAATTTATTACTCAAACTGTTGCAGAAATGTCATTTATTTCTCGAAGAACGAAACAGCCAGTCTATCACCATCTTCAGACTTTACACTTTGGATCAGGAAATCATCCAGCGTATAATCTATCTTATCCTAAAACCCATAGTGTCATCACCCGCGAACAATGCCCAAATTATTGAAGACATCATTTCCTACAGTTAGTCCATGCCCAGAACTTGTAATTACACACCCGAGATAATAGACATTATCAATTCTTCCCCGAGAGACATAATCTCGCCTGATGTACATTTCACTGTGAAATCCTCACCCTAAGGGAAGAACAGGTGATGTATTTTGTAGTGGTCAAACCTTACCGTCATCCCCCGGGCAGTCCGGCGCACTATGGGTAGAGTTGGTTGCTATTGTATATTTCAGCACTGGAGTGTAAACAGCGTGTAAATATCACAGTCAATATTGATACAGTTACGTGCTGACATATTTCCGTGGTGTCTGGAATGTGAACTGAGATAAACCTTCATGACCACTGTATACGTTGAACATCATGCATAGGAAAGAAACAGAAAGTGCAAGATGATGATAAGGGGGAAGAATGAGGAGAAGGAGAATAGGGGTGGGAGGGGAGTGTAGAGAAGAAGGAGAAGAAGAAGAAGAAAAACAAGAAGAAGAAAAACGTCATCATCTAAATTGCATTTGTTGTGTGCACCTTCTACGTTTTCGTTAGAGGAAGTTCATCACTCGAGGTCATTCATATATAAAAGCGTAATTTAGTAGCAAAATAATTTAACAAGTACTACAAAGACATATCTATTGCTTGTAGTGCATATTAAATGCCATAAAACATATTGTCAGCTATGGATATGTTTAAGCTAAGGTAGAGTAATCATTTATTCCTTAAATATGATGCATACTTATTGCTTTACAACATAATTATTAGTTGAAGATTTTACAAATGTGTGTATAAAGTAAAATGTGCTACCAAACTTAAAACTAGGTAGAACGTACAATAATTTCTGAATTTAAAAATCTGCTTACTAAGCAAAGTTTTTCAATTCACCAACATAGTTCGGCTAACTTCAAAAGCCAAATCTCCAGCCTTGCGCCTATACGTAAAGATTCCTAATCTAATTTACATTAAGGATTTAACCCTTTTACCTGATTCGGAAGCGTATTAAGTTTAAGAGTGCGATTCAATGTTTATATATTACATGATTTAACGACCCGTTCCTGAGGTACTTTTCCGGAGTGGCTTAACGTAAAACCTGTATTCCTACGAAATCGTACGCCAAGCTTAATCAACCTGGCGGCAGTGGAATTTGAAGGTGTAAAAAGTTATGTTGCGTATTGTTGGTTCCGACATGAAAGACCAGCTTGAATCCGCGTCTTTATATTTATTATATTTATATTTTAATCAATGTTGATAATTTACTTTATCATGGTGAAATTAAACGGGAAAAAATACATAGTATATATTTTGTGGCAATACTAGTTTTTAATCTATTTCAACATTTATGCTATCTGTTTCTTGCTCATTACACCTGTTTATGAAAATTAAATAAACGAATATATTTCCGTCTTTATATATTTATATGTATATAGATAAATAGATAGAAAAACACAAGTAATATTCATGGTCGATTTAATATTGCAAACATTGATTTGAGACAATGAAAGAAAATATTATAATAATATTGCTACACAAACATGACGACAGTTATAGAGTAACACCTCTAAGTACGCTTACACGTTACCTATTGGATGAAGACACCTTTATGGTCTCGGAGTTGTCAGTTTCTTGATAAATCACAGAAACCAGTGTATCGCTGTGATGGGTGGTACGAGTATTCATTTACCATTGGTGTTAATATTATTCTCTTTTTTAATGGTCCGCATTGTGTATTGTTGAGTGTTTAGTTAGCAATAGAATGTCACAAGATACGGGGAATTTAAAGTTGTAAAAGGGTATTGAGCATATGTGTAAATGTATGTAACTATTATTTTAATGTGAGAGTAATAGGAATGCCCATGTCTAATTTTACTATGTACATGAATGTGCAGGTTATTTTCCTTCGTGTTTCTAGCTTAACACTGATGGACAAAAAATCAAACAAGCTATGTTTTCTCAGATATTGATACATTATGAAGGTAATATATGTGTTTAATATATTTGCTAACACAAACCTAACTTATCTCGTCATGAATACAATCTGTATTTAATATATCAAATAGGTGTTGAGCGGAATATGCATTAAAAAGAGAACATTCAAGAAAGTTGATTGCAATAATTTTTGCATGCAGAATTCGTGTACCTTTTTGGAAAACGTATTTTGCAATAACTGTTTGTTTGATTTATTTATATATTACTGCTATCGTCTGTATATTTTACTGCTGTTGGAAACAAGCGTGTGTCTTGTGAGCGTTCAGTGATTCAATGTATTAATGCGGGCAATGCGGGAAATTAATATAACATACGGTGAGTCTGAGAATTTCATACGTAGGAGATCTCACAATCATGTAATATACCCTTGTTAATAATAATAGTCGGCCCTATGTCACTTTCTAATGCTATTCTAGCTTTGAGTATATTATTATCTGGTGACCAGTGTGAAAGGGTTGGTTGATATACCTCCATACTCATATTATTATGTTTAATGCACTTCTGGCATACTGGGTAATAACATATTTTCAAAATGCATGTACCATTTTAGGCCCGATTGCAATCAATTATTCCTTATACTAAAGAAAAACACAGTCTTATGTCTTATTTTCAGTAAAATATGACAAGTAATAACAAATATTTGGGTGGTGATTACCATTATTAGCAAGAGTATACGACATTCTATACTTTATAAGTATCCTTGTCAGTGCATGTAAGGGAAACGTTTAATAGCAGTGATTCCTGAATCGTCGGCGCACATACTAGGATATACTGGGGTTTGAGTCAGATTTCACTAAGACTCGACAATGGAACCCATTTAAATTATCAATTGAAACAAATCGACGAGGTCTATTTTAATGAACGCGACTATAGATAGAAGCATGCATTTTATTATTACAATAATATTACCAAATATGGCGTAGCTTATAATTACTTGTTTCTGGATTTGATATGGTGATAAGATGCATCAATTCATTGACTATGAAGTGTCTTTTTTACCAAGTCGCCACGATCAATGATGAAAACTATATTCAAACAACAAATTAAATCTCGCAAAACGGAATTTATCTATCTATCTATCTATACAAGTATATAATATATACTTATTTTCAGTGTGATCAATGCTGGATCAGATATTTAAACCACCAGATGCAAGCTACCCAACGATTAGGACATGCTGACTATGAATAAATATTCTGTTCTATAATACTGGAAAGAAATACCACATTTTCTATAATATTATTTGTTCTTGATCCGATCAACAATTTCAGTGTGTTGAATACAGCGAACGATCATGTTTTATCATCATAAGTGAACTTTCTGCACGCAAGTAAATCTTCTTCTACCAACCAAGAGAACAGACGTACAAAATAAATACAAAATAATAGTTTGTAGTATATATATTTTAATATAATTATCAACATAAATATTTTATACAATGTGAAATATATACATTATGTACAACACAATCAAGTATATTTTGTTTTATCAATTATACAAAATGCAGTGTATAGCATATATTAAACCACATAATATTACATCTCAGAGAGCACTTGATGTACATGTAAAATGTTCAAATCGATTTCAAACTGCTTTCCCGTATGGAAAACTTGCAGCACCCCCGTATGCATAAGGACCATTTGCTGCATTTGATAGCGGCCTTTGTAGATACGGATACAGGTGGTAGTTTGCTATGTTTAGGGAGTTTTGTCCGGGAGTCATGTTCTGGGAGATTTCCGCCAGACCATTTGGTGAGGCTCCCGGTGTCGATGAGGACAGTGGCGATCCCGTCACCGAATTGTTCATATTGCTTACATTGTAGAAGTTCCCTGTTGGACAGTAGCCTGACGGTGAAGGAGTCGACCAGCTTGTGGGGTCAGACTTCCCCGGGGCACTGTGTTGCTGGTGAGAAAACCCTTGAACAAGAGATGCAAGATTCAAATAAGGTGACATGGCAGACATCGCATTCAAGTTACCGTACGGACTCGCGTACTGATACAAAGCGTCCTCGTGTCGCTGTCTGCGTTGCGTCTTGAAACGTTTGGCTCGCCGTAAGAAGCTGCCGTTGCCGAACATGTCTCCACAGGACGGATGAAGAGCCCAAAGACTTCCCTTCCCTGGTTTTCCTTGAGGTCGTGGAACTTTAACGAAGCAGTCGTTGAGCGACAGGTTGTGTCGGATGGAGTTCTGCCAACGCTGGAGGTTGTTCTCGAAGTACGGGAACCTCTTCATGATGTAGCTGTAGACGTCGTTGAGGGTCATCATTCCTGTTGTGGAGCTCTCCAAGGCCATGGTAATGAGGGCCACGTACGAGTAAGGCGGCTTCTTGTCGGAGAAGTTCCGCTTCTGTTCCGACACCGTAGACGACCCCGACACGTTCTCGTATGTCTCCTGGGAGTCGCTGGATGAGGACACTGATGACGATGGTGAAGGTACTCGGCTGTCAGGCGTACCTTGCTTAGATTCTGCGGCTCCACTTGGTACGTCCACTCTATAATCATGTCCAGAAGAGTTTCTGACTGAGCAGGAGTAGTCACCGGTCTGTGGGGATGTCTCGTGCACGGGGTATCTGTACGACGGCAGTGGCGTGGTCTGCCGTGTTGAACTCGAAGCTCCGTCCGAGATTGACGAAGCAAAAGGATGAATCTTCGCCGGATTATCTTCCGGTGGAGGCAGTGCATACTGAGGTTCGTACATGCTCATCCCAGCGTGTAATGAAGTAGGCTTGATGACTGCATTCGCGGGTGTCCGTTTGTCCAGAGTGCTGTGGGATTCCTGTGTATGGGCATACTGTGACACTGGTCTGTACAAGGGCTGGAGAAACATGGGATTAAGAGCATCATTGCTGCAGAGTTTCCCAGCGCCATCGGTAGTCTCGTGAAGATATTGCATGTCTGGTGTTCGCTGCATGACTTAAACTGATATACCACTATCAATAAGTTTCTGATACAAAGAAGCACTGGGAGCAGACACTCTCAGTTTCACTGCTCAGTTCTGAATTCCCGAATGTTGGTGTTTTCCTATTCGCGTGGTTTATATGCTACCCGCTAATCTAACCGTAACGAGATTCATCCTGAGCTCGTTAACATGTAAGTAGGTTGCCTTTGTTTCTAACGCGGGAACAATAGCTGGGCCGCGTGGATTATAATCTGGTTGAAATCGTCGTTGCCCATTGGTCAGTCAGATCTGTAGACTGTCCCGTTGAATTTGCCTACGTTGTATGCTGGTCTATGCACGCACGTTTTTCATAGTCTTCAATGAATAAGACCTTACATTGTTTTATACATTTCCAATTTGACATATAGTAGACAAACATATCTGAACAGTATCTCATACGCCAACTAAAGGATTGTTTATAAATAATTACACAGGACATTCTAGTAAACTCTTACTATTATCGTTATTATTATTATTATTATTATTATTATTATTATTATTATTATTATTATTATCATTGTTGTTATTGTTGTTGTTAGTAGTAGTAATAGTATTAGTATTAGTATTAGTAGTAGTAGTAGTAGTAGTAGTAGTCATAGGGTATAGATTTATATAGTGTAGATATCCAGAATAACTGCTCAAATTCGCTTTGGGATATGGGTGTACAAGGATAATAGTAACAGTTAGTGAACGACATCTACTCTGTAGCCTTGATCTGTCAGAGTAGCCGCCCTGTGGTGGCTGAACTATATCCGTTGTTTACGGGAACTGAATGTTTAATCATCTTTGACCCATTGTCAGAGAACCATCTTCACATAGCCTGCATTGATGCCTACACGCGTCCTGTATACCTTGATGCCTATACGTGTCCTGTCGGCCTTGATGTCTACACGTGTCCTGTCAGCCTTGATGTCTACACGTGTTTAGTCAGCCTTATATCTCCAGAACATTTGATCCACCACATGCTGCTAAGCACAGCGCAACGAGATCCGTTGACGTGACAGCAATACTGTCGTTATGTCAAATCCAAAATGACTAGTCCTGGTCAAACCGAATTTGAGATGCACATGGTGATGTATTACTAGGAATCAATAGCAGTCAGAATGCTGCTAAGTGGTTAAGGTTATATCTGCGGCTGAAGAACAGTGGTCTCTGCTATCAATCAGACACTGTTGCCATAAATGACTGATATTTGTGTTTTGACGGCATACTATAACACACGGTTGACCTAAATAATGGAAAAACAAATTTCTATCTGAGACTACTTAGGTTTGATTTATCCGCCGAAAAGTTGTTATTTAATGATGCACTTGTTCCCCAGCACTAGCTAGTTATCACAAATTTCATATCTTATATGAATTAAGGTTGCGGAACATTAAGTACTACTATTTTGTTTTGATGCATCACTGATTAATGAATGAACGTTGTCCTGTCGTTTTATATTTTAGTCGTACCGCTTGGAGTTATGTTCCCTTGCGTTAATACTATTATAATGAAGCAAAATAAAATACGACCCGTCGACCACATTCAGGTTGTCAAAATACATGAATGCACGTTGCAGTTATTAGTTATAGCTAAGGATTAGTCCAAAACAACCATAAATATCTGTGATGTTATGGTATCGTGTGCTGTTCCTTTTCGCTACAAACAGATTTACACTTGTAACGGGCCCAAAATATTTGGATTACAATCAATTGAAGCTATAGATGTCCCGATCAACTTGCCACAGTTTTCAATCAGGAAATACGCCATTCCTTTACTATAACAGAAAGTGAGGTAGGCCTTGATTTATACCCAGGTACGACCATCTTGAAAACTGCAGGGGGTCTATTCTAGAAACGTTCTTACGATCGTCTTACCCTAAGAACGTTCGTAAAGACCTGCTATATTAACCTGTAAGATTGTCGTACGATGGTTTCGAGAATAGGCCATCATGTATGTAGGCGTATATAGTAATACTCTACCAATTAATGTAATGCGTCATCACAGCAGAGAATGAGCTCCGAGGAAGTGGATTTGCAAGCTAGGTATTGGTTGACATTTTTGAAGCACTTCATATTCTGTGGATAATAAGTCTGGTATTCTAAAAACATGTCAGCTTTATATTTGAATAGGAAATAATTACAACTTGGATCTATTCGTCTGAGGTGCCTACCTTTAAAATTTAGACACGCGAGACGACAGCTGATCGCACGGTCACCAGCTTCCGGTATCTACGTAAAAGAATGCCGGTAAAAATATTTTATTTGTGAGTTTCCAGTCTCAGCAGATGATGAACTATTATGTCATGTGGAGTCAGGTATTGTGGTTTCCTTCTTAAATGTTATGTCAATGTAAACTCTATGGCCTATGGAAAAATATTTGCTTGTGCAATACCTATGGTCTGAAAGACGGTTCCTTGGAATGTATGGCATCGATAAATTGTTGATGTTGTCTACGGCCACTACAGTTTATCACGAGGTGTCCGCTAATTGCCAGCATTGCATTAAATACATGATGAACTGTTCAAAGACCTCGTACATTTGGGAAGGAAAAAGAGAGAAATACTGGCATGTATACTCGTTCAAAGGAATGCTCACAATGGGCTTTCTCTGCCGAGAGTGTATTTCGAGAGGTAATAAGAAACAGCTTCCTGTGATGTGCAAGCTGACAGCATTAGTGCTTCTATTGATTGCGAATATTTCAATATTGCCATGACCTTGACTAGTTCAATTGACACAAGACATGCAATTGCCAAGTATCTATCCTTCATAGAGAGCAATGCTTGAAGCATTAGAATTCAATAGGACAGGCAATCCATAAGTCATTGCATACAATGAATAGTTGAATAGTTTGCCATATACTGTCAGTAATTAAGAGAGAGAGAGAGAGAGAGAGAGAGAGAAAGAGAGAGAGAGAGAGAGAGAGAGAGAGAGAGGGAGGGAGAGAGAGGGGGGCGAGACAGACAGAGGGAGAGAGAGAGACAGAGATAGATAGAGGGTAGAAAGATGGTAATAAATATAGAAAAGAGAGAATGTGAGGAAGGGGAATATGGATCAAGTATATTAGAAGTAGCATCAGAACACATGCATTACCAGAATAAATTGATGGAACTAATTTTGACTAAAGGTACATGCATCTCTCATGCAGTTTCCGGGTTCAAATTTCGCTGCCTCTATGCAATTGGTTCATCTTCCTAGAACATTGTCAATTGCTTTCTATACTTGTCATCCTCGCATATTAACAGTTTAGCTTATATCGTATTTATTCGAAATCTTAGAGATCCGGTTATTGTTGGTCTGCTCGTAGGAAGTAAGAAGCACTGACATGATCTAGTAGAGAGACAAGTACTAACACTCGTAGGAAGTAAGAAGCACTGACATGATCTAGTAGAGAGACAAGTACAAGCACTCGTAGGAAGTAAGAAGCACTGACATGATCTAGTAGAGAGACAAGTATAAGCACTCGTAGGAAGTAAGAAGCACTGACATGATCTAGTAGAGAGACAAGTACAAGCACTCGTAGGACATGACATCACATAATATCAATTCCTTTAGAAATAATAATATATTAACTAACCTCCAATTCTTTGCCAATTAATATCATTTTATAACTTTATTGCAAGGGCTTTAGATGAAGGCAAAGAAGTAAGAGCTGTATTCTTTTGATGGAAATAAGGCCTTCGATCACGTCTGGCATAACGGAAGCTTGCCTAAGTTATAATCATATGGAATAAGAAGTAATTTATTTCAAACGTTTACTGGTTATTTGTAAAATAGGTCACAATGCGTAGTTATTCAGTTATTGATTTGCTAGTAAACCAATAGAAGCCGTGGTCCCTCACTTGATGCTCTGTACTAGGATCGTTATTATTTATATTTGATATAATTTATGTGCATAAACTGTTCGGTTTTACTTTAAAATGAAAAATAATAGTGTCCCGTCCTATTTATCATATTTAGTTCCCAATGCTAAGCATTTTAAATCCAGATCTAATTTGACAAATGCACTACAAGAGATATGTATGCAATTCATTTTTACCAGATTCCGCTCTGCACGATTGTGAAATTCATTCTGGGAAGATGTTCCAAATACGCCAACGCTAGGAAATTTTAATAGAAAATTGAATATTAGACAAAAGTAGCAACGTTGGGTTATGGTGAACGTAGTGATATAAATAGTCATCTTATTTTACATACATGTCTGCCGATGATGCCTGCTCTTATGGCTAAGCTAGTGAAGATCCATTACGTTATCTGTTCATATGTTCAAAGCATAATTATTTAAAAATTAACTTTTTTTCTGTAGTAAAGTACACAATTTAAATTCGGCCTTATGTAGAAGTCAACTGATGCTAATGACGACATTTTGACATCTATTCATTATTTCATATAAAAATCAGGCATATTTCCACCGAAAATTGATAGTAATTGTTAGCTTGCTTGCTCAATCATATATAGTTATCATACACCTGGCAATTAGAATATGAAAAACATTATATTGACTTGTATTTATTCATGATCTTGACAATAATGTATTCCATTTGTACCGTTTTTGTACAATAAATTATGTTTAAACTACAGTATTTATCGGATTTAACGTTCATGTAACTAATAAAAACAAATACAAACAAAAGTTACCATCGCCTTACTACTTAATTTAATCGTGTATAGATGTAAAGATTCACAATTTAATATGCACTATATATTACTACTACTACTACTACTACCACCACTGCTGCTACTCCTACTACTACTACTACTACGACGAAGACGACGACTATTATTACTACTACTACTACTACTACTACTACTACTACTACTACTACTGCTCTACTGCTACTACTACTACTACTACTACTACTACTGCTCTACTACTACTGATTCACTCTTACTAGTAATCTAAGTTTTAACCAAACTTGTACACATATTTCTATAAAAGCTAAGAGAGCTTTGTATGAAGTACTAAAAACTATGTTCCAATATGGCAATTTTCCATATCATGTGTTCTTCCGGATTTTTGATACCCAGATTATGCCAATCTTATTACATGGTGCAGAAGTATGGGGATTCCAACGTTTTGAGTGTATTGAAAGAATACAATATATGGCATGTAAACGCTTTCTAAATATTAGCAAGCATACCCCAAACGTCATGGTACTTGGAGAATGTGGTAGAAATACTTTATATTATAATACTGTCATTAAATGTATAACATTTTGGGTCAAGCTTATCCACATGCCCACTTATAGATATCCACGTAAAGCATATGACATGTTGTATGTTCTAGATTGTGCGCAACGACGTACGTGGGCAACTTCAATTAAGAATGTGTTATTTAACTTTGGATTTGGATATGCTTGGATTTTCCAAGAAATAGGCAATGT